>JASANC010005448.1:0-112726 GCA_030248135.1 Theristus sp. LFF4_11
AAAAAATGAGGCATATTTAAGCAAACTTGTTGTATTAATATAACAGTTGAATCATCAAGTACAGGGTGATCCAAAAGAAACTAGACGATACGAATCAGCTCTAGTTAGCCAACAGGCAGATGGCAGTCAACAAGCAATTTTATTAAAAATCAGGAAAAACACCATTTTTAATTTTGATTACAAGCCACATTGGCATCGTATGAAAGTTTTCATCCGAGAGTTCGGCTAGTTCATCTTTTGTTTCACTGTAGGGAGACACTTGAACTGCTCGATATGAGAGTCTCGAAACTCGATCACAGCTCTCATGCTGTGTTGAAACCTGAGCAGCACTTTTGATGGAGCGATTGATTGCTGTCGATTGTTTCGAGTGATCATTTCTTTTAATTAGTCGATCGCTGCCACCAGATGCTTCAAGTGCCTCAGAACCAAAAGTCCAGAGGTCAGAACTTCTGGCAAGCCACTCTTCTGCACCCCGTCTGCAGCGTGCTACAACCAAATTGTTCAGGCATTTGTAGCGGTAGACTGCGGGAAACGCAATTTTTGAAAATTCTTTATAAAAATGTAAACCTCCCTTTGTGCCCAAGGGGGGGGGGCGGCCAAACACGCCAGCGTACTGTATTTTGGAATAAAAATTTATTTTTTTTGTTTTAATCTAATTTTGTTAACTGGTGGGTGGATTATCTGATATTAAATTTTAAAAAAAAAATATAAAACTGCATGTGATTCTTGGTTAAAGTTCAGCTGAAATGATCCACCCGGTGGGGGAGTGGAGTCTTTTCTTATAGTGTTTTGTTGCATTATCTGTATACATCACATCCTAATTTACCCTCCCCCCCTCACTCAATAACAAATAATCAATAAATTTTATCCGTCTTTGTTTTTCATATAGAGAAAATGTGTTGCTTTTTTTTCTTAAACTAAATGAGTTGAAGTACAGAAGAGTTATAACTTCTTTCATTTTCAGATTGTTGTGGTTCAAAAACAAAGTGACGCGTAACCTGGCAGCAGTGTTTAATCACAATACTGTGTTACCATGGAACAAGTCAAAACGCCTGTGAATTTCGAAAATCTACAATTAATTTGGCAAACGACTGAAGTCCCCATTGTCTATCTCCAGCACGGTTTCGAAACGTCTGTGCTCGAATTTAAAGCCAACATATGTCAACCAATTTGCACTTATGCAACTCCACGTACTATCGTTCCACTCCAACACACCTTGTGTTCAATCAGCAACAATGAGATCGCCATTCTCAACTATGGAAAGTCAATTAATTGCATTCGACTGAACTTGAATACGCGCACAATTGAAATTGACGTGGACTGCGATAACTTGCTTGTCGCCAATATGGATCCAGCAAAGCCAATCCGCAATGATGGTGAATACAACAATTGGTCTCACAGAAGTTTTCAAAAACTGTGTTAACACGTTCATCTACGAGTCGGTTGCTGGCAGACTTCAACTGTAACCCTGGTTTCATCACGATTATTCATCAACTGCGGTGTTACACGAACACATTGTTTTCTGGTGTGCACTGCAGATGATCTAGCTACGACGTCTGCGATGGTTGGGGCATGTGACTCAAGTAAGTCAAGTCTTATGTTGTATGTAATTGTGTGTTACTGTTTTTTTCCATGACAATGTTTGGTCCACATTATTATTTATTTTTCAACTAGGTATGCCAGCTTGATAATCCATTAAAACAGTTTGTGATGTAGTCCATTTTACAAAGTTTTGCGAAATGATAAAAGCAAGCATTGTGAAGTTTTCAGCAGGTCCTTCTTGAAAGCTAATTTGTACAGAAAGCTCGTCATGTTCATTTACAACTGGACTATAATATGCACCACTCAAATCGTGATTACTAAACTTAAAAGCCAATAAGTTACAATTGTAAAACCATCGATCAAAATCAATTTGAGCGCTGCCACCTCTGAGGCTGCCAGCGACTAAATCAGCAAAAGCTGCATAAGCTGTAGTAACTTTGGGATGTAAAAACACTGTACCACCATAATCTAATTCAAATCCTCCTGGACCAGGGACTTTTAAAGAACCATAGGAACATACAGCACGAGAAATCTGCAGAGGTTGAAAATTAAGTGGGTTCGTTATAAACATGCCATTAAAATCAACAGTTTTAACAAAACCAACTACAACCGCTTCAGGTCGTTGTCCTACAGATAAACGAACATTCAATTGTTGTTGATTGGCAAGCACAGCATGTGGACCAGAACAATATGTACGTAACATGGGGTACAAACAATATCCAAATTTTGCAAAATTTTCATAAATTTTCGAAACCAATTCTTCTCGTAGCCAAACTTTTTCAATAACCAAAGAAACTGAATCGTAAACAATTTTATAATCTTTTCCTGCTGTATCACTCATTAATCTCCACCTATCTGGAGCATGTTTCAAAGAAATTTGCAAATTTGTAGATGGTAAGAAAAGTCGACCAGATTGTGAAATTGCAAAATTTAATGCACATTCTGTTTGTTGTTTTTCTGAGATTGCGAACATCATGTTGCGTTTTTTAAAACCTAAATTGGTATCAACAGGCCCAAACTGTCCAGTTGTGTCAGGCACATAAATTAAACATTTTGGCAAGTAAGTTTTTTTACTTTCACTGTCATAAGTGTATTCGACCAAGAAATGATTCAAATAATGACTAAGCTGGTTGTTACTTTCCACTACTGTATCACCCATTTTCAAAGACATATCCATCCAATTTAACAAAGGACACATTGACAATGGGCTAACGTTGTCCTCGCCAATTAAAGGCTTCCCATCCTTGGTTTCCACGTGAAACGTCGACCGTAGCACGAAATTGGGGCGTAGAAAACTAGTTTGACCACTGCTAAAGTTGAATTGAACTAGCCCGCCTTCACCATCTTGCATGACATTCGGTTGAATCTGCAATGAAGTGAAGCTTCTGTTAACACATACAGGGTAGGTCGAAAGTAGTGCTTCAGCCTGTACGTGTAACCCATTCTTACCTCAACACGTTCCGTTCGAACAACTTCGTTGACGGAATCAGGCTCAGAGAATAAAAGTAAATCCTTTGTCACAAGTTGCATTTTAGCGTCGTTTCAAAGTACGTTTTTTCAATGTGCGCTTGGTCACTCGTCTGTTACGTTGAATGCGTCGCTTGATCGGACGTCGTTTTGTAGTTTTCTGTTTTGTGGCACGCTTTTTCCTTCTATGTGGTGGTTTCCTTTGCACACTGATTGCTTCGCTTTTTGAACCTTCCAATGCAGCCTCAGTCGAGTGTACTGGGGTTGAAGATTCTTTCGACGTCAAATGCAACCAATCGGGTTGTTGAGGTGCGTTGCCAAAATAATCAACTTGCGCAAGTCCGGTTTCTCTTTGCTTATCTAACATGACTGCAGGTCAACAAATCAAAAATAAATTTCACGTTTAAAATGAAATTGAAAAATAATGACACCAGGATCGACCGTTCCAAACCGCATCACCCCTAACGTATCATTCAGCAAACTAATGTTAAACTGAAAAAAAGTCCCTCCTTGATGAATAACTGGAACATAAGTAGGCTCGCTGTTCGTGTACATGTATTTCATTCGAGATGAGATAAAGTCGATGCTTGCCTTGGATGTTCTATGTTCTAGTTTCAGTGGTGCATGGAATATTATAGGAAGTCTGGTATCATTAATTTGACTGGCGGTGGCAAGATTGGTGGTCACGAAAAATGTTTCTACGCCAAAATACAAATTCGGTTGCGCAACTCCAACTTGAAAATAATCGACTTGATTTACTCTCCATTGAGTATTTGGTCTGAATCCAAGTTTTCCAAGTAGATCAGGTGAAAATGTAACTGTATACGGTTCATCATTGCCAGCTTTTTTTAGTTTTATTCTAACGCGTTTAGTCGCTGGGCTAAATGTTAGTTCACCGATGGAGTCATCAATTTCAAGCAGTAGCAATAAATCTTCAGATTCAAACAGTTTATTGATTTTATCACATATGTCCTTCTCATACGCTATTGTTTCGTACGATGCAGGTCGCAGAACCACTTCTTGTTGTTGCTGTCGCACCGAAATATATAAATCGGGTCCAAAATTTGCAACACACGACGGTAAAATAACAGATTTAAGACACACAGTCCATTGATGATTAGGATCGAGCACTAACGGGTTATTCGGGTTCAATTTGCATAAAAACGTACCGTCGGTGTCTTCAAGTCCAGATGACGTACAGTAATAATAAAAATCGGTCATTCCGCTGATGTTATGTCATTTTCAGCCCACGAATCGTGCAGATTACGATTAGTAGTTAAATTTTTGACCAAATAACTGAATCGTGGTGATGATTCGGCTATTCCGACAACTTCATAAATATCTGGCTGAAATCTCGCTTCATTTATCTTTCCAAATCTTTTGTTGCGCTGAGATTCAAGTAGTCTCACTCTGTCACCGATTTTGTACTTTGGTGGAGTTATGCCGCCATGTTTACTCTGTTGTTCAAATTGTCGCGTGCGCATTTTGATTAAAGCATCTGCGGTATTTCGCTCATTTATTCCATCAGGTCTCATACCGTGTGCGCTGTTAATTTCTGCATTGTACGACTTTGCAGCTAACTTTGCAGCTGTGTACGGGTTTATTTTTCTGTTCTTTTTTAAAATTCTTGCCATGCGCAAACGAATGATGCTGTGACTTCGCTCTGCCAGTGCTGCTTTGTTTTTTGATTGTATGGGCGGATATTGCCAGTCAATTTTCAATTCCTCACACGCTTCAATGAGACCACCGTTTTCTGATCCTGAAAGAGAACAATACATGTGTAATACACACTTGCACACGTGCATAGATGTAAAGTTAAATCAACTAACCTCTATCAAAGAGTGCATTATCAGGTATTTTACCGTTCAGATCCTCTGAAATTATGTTCAAAAACGCCCGTTTCACAGATTTTTTGTTCACTCCTTTTAACGGGCGTAAATAGATTGCTCTTGTAAATGTATCAACCATCAGCAGCACACCAACAAATGCGGATTTAAATTGTTGTTTGAAGAAAAACACATCCAACTGCACAAGTTGTAGTGGCCGATTAACACGATAAATTCGATTTGAGAAATGACGTGGATTAGGTGCTCTTCTATATAGCATATATGCTTCTTGTTTTTTAAGATAATCGTTCACTTGTTTCATTGTTATTCTTCCATCTCTTTTACGTGCCTCTTGGTATAGTCTGATCGGGCCGCTAAATGCGCCAGCCTCACCTGCATTAGTCCATATCTGTTCGAGCAGGTCCGAAGCCATTTTCAGGGAAAGTACTGCAGACAGAACATAAGGCTATCACGATTTTGTTTCGATGATTGTTGTGTTGATTTTTTTCGATGAGATGAATAGATAAAGCGCACTTTTGACAAATTTTAAGCCGATATTCGAAAACGGGTGTGGCAATTGTTTGGGGGACGTTCCTTTCGTGTTCGCGCCGATGATGCTTGTTAAAAACTGAAATATAGTGTAAATGCGCAGCATCGAAATTAAGCAAGTTAAAAAGTATGGTAAAAACTAACGTTTCAGATTTGGAAATATGTCGAGACACTTGTGGCATGTCACGGCCATATCAAGCATTTTTTGCGCCATAACCGGAACAGCAAGCTACGAAGTTCGTTCTGAAGTTCCAGACGAGTGTATTTTGCAATTGCCAAAACGAATTTTAAATTGCATCGACCTGCCAAATTTTATTCCTGCTATGTAAGTTGTTAAGTTGCATATATCAATAACATGTGATTATGATTTTTAAATTGGCCAAAATTTAGATTGTTATCCGAGCTACACATTGAAAACTGTGTAAATGAAGATATATGGTCAGACTTTCACACCTTGCTGGCTGAACACAATAAAGTCCAAAACGTAACAATGGCCTTCTGTTCTCCAGTGAGTTCACTTACAAATCTGATCATGTAGAGCGCTCCTCAACCTAAGCATGTTTCAGGTTGCAAACCATCAAACAAATGAAACGAATACAATGGTAAATATATGTGTGGTTTGTGTGTGTCAATTGTAAATTAACAAATTTCACAATATGTTATTGTGTTTTAGAGTCGAGCTTTTTTGAGAGATGCAGAAATTATAAAAGATTCAGGTCAGTTTAACAATTCATTGGTCAACCTTCATCAGGTGGATAATTATTCGAGTTCAATAACATTTTTATGTTCAGATAAGCGAATGGTCAATGAAAATGATAAAACAAGAAAAGAATGGTGGTGTAAAACCGAATACAATAAACAGCAATCGAAATCGACATGTGCACACAATTACAAGCATTTGGTAGCGAATTTGTAATATACTATTTTAGAAACATAATAGGTTTCATAAGTCTATGTTACACACACGATGGGTGTATGTGCATAGTTGTGTATTGTTATGTATCGGACATACATACATTCTTAATTGACCATCTTTTCAGATTCATGGTGAACTTTCAACAATTCAGAGATCTGACTCGCAGTATGACCCATGTAATCTTGTTTTAGTTTTGCACAATATTTTTCATGAATTTGCATTCATCTTTCCATACACACAGATGTGGTGGGTTTGAGTTCCGGTGTTGGTGGAACACTTGCTACACTAGCGAGTATAATTCTACTATACTGCCTGCGCGTTTTGTTGAAAAAACATCAGATGTCGTCTGAAGAAATAGAAATTATTGACTCTATGCGCAGAAATTCAGTAAGAGTATGCTAAACCGCTTTGCTTTGGTTTGGAAGTTTTAGGCACTGTTTTAGCCAGGGCTAATTTAGAAAAGCGTGCAGAACGCCATCGAGTAAGGTGGCCATAGAGTTTTCTCTGTCATTAAGCACCGATATTCTGATGTGCTACCACCCGGCCACGAGAGTGACTTTATTAAACTTACCACATGGACTGCATTTATTTTCAGGTTTTGACCGAGCCCCCGACATTTAATAAAACCACAGTATGACCGAACCTGATAGCACTCATCCTCAGCTAACAAGCAATCAAAGATTAATTTGGAAAGACGCAATTTCTGCTACAGTAGATTCGCTTACTGATATTCTGGTGTCTGGCGAAAACGAGCATATAATTTTTAAGAAAATCGTTGACAAAGAGACGGGCGATCAATTGCAACTTTGTTTAGGGTGTGTTTACACGTTCATTTGCTTGTTTATGTCAATCGATACGTCTCACTTTAATATTCTCATCTCATTCAAGCTCGCTTCTCAGTAAATAAACAAATAAATTCAGACAATATATAGTAATGTGCATATGTACATGTATGTAAGCATATATGGGAAAATACGTTAATATACGTGTACATATGTATGTTTGTTTGTACATTGTTAAGTTTATACGTTTATGTATCTATATACATTTTTCAGGTGTTTATTCAACGACAATGTGCATGAACACAAATGTTTAAAAGATTCTACCGCACGTTACGTGCCACTGTCGACTGCTGTGATGAATGTCACGCGCGAACAGTTTTGGGACAAATTTTATTATCATCTGATTAACGTCGATCGTTCGGAATATGACCACCTTTTGATGTCAAAGTTTCTTGGCGCTCAAAACGCGTACCATTTGAGACAAGCTGATTTTATAGTTGAGAAAATTCGTGAAAATCTTAAAATCGCACATGATCTTGGAATGATTTGATTCTTGACGACAAATGGATGATTTTGCACTTCACTGTGACACCTTACTGACAAAGCAAAAATTCAGCAGCATTGATTGTTGAACCATTTTCTCAGCCAATTCTAATTATATGAATAATTTGCTGTTTATGGTGTTGTGAAACCAAATAAATAACTGCTGACTGACCCCTATTTTTGACTTTCTCTCGACAACCTTTTTTAAAAACGCTACCACCGAGCCACCGAGGTGGGTTGCCACCAAAAAAAAGCACCACCGAGTTCGACCACCACCGAGGTGGGGTACCACCAAAAAAAGGCACCATCGAGTTCGGCGACTTTCAAATTCTGGTTTTCAAAAAATAAGACAATCTGGTAGTTAAACTATACTACTCCTGATTGATTTAGCACAACTTTGATTTTTGAAATAAAAAAAAAATTTTTTAAAAAAAAAAGTTTTTTTTTTTTGTTGTGGGGGGGGGAATTTTTGTGGTGGGGGGGGGGGGGGCGGGGGGGGGGGGGGGGGGGGGGGGGGGGGGGGGGGGGGGGGGGGGGGGGAAAAAAAAAAAAAAAAAAAAAAAAAAAAAAAAAAAAAAATCAAAAAAAAAAAAAAAAAATTCGAAAAATTTTCCTCCAATATGCTCTGAAAACCTCAATTTTGGCACAATTTTTCGAAAGTTCAACAAAAATTTTCTTTGATTATACCTCGTAAAACCTTTAGCAGTCGATTTTGGGCCGTTTTACCGACTGATTTTAGGCTTCGACAACATCTGCGATGAAGTTTTTGAGCGTCCCAAAGCTTAGCCTACCATTTCCGATGCAGATAAGGTGACGATTCGCCTCGCAGAGCGTCCGATTGTGCTCGCTGCTCCGTTTGCAAGCGCTACGTTGTCTGGTTGCTGCTTCGTGTCGTGTCGTCGCGACACCATCAGAAGAATTGATCGAATTTCAAGGCGGTATGTTTGTCTTCACTTTAGCATTAGCTTAGCTGGGGACAATTAGTGACGTTTTGGAGGTCAAAACACAAGAAGAGGCATGGTGACGGTTTGGAAAAGGGGTAATTGAGGTCACCAAAACAAAATCTGCAAAGTTCCGCCATACGGGAGTCATTCGGGAGGCGCTTGCATATCATATGTGGTTCTTCGGACTCCCTGATTGATTTAGCACAACTTTGATTTTTGAAATTTAAAAAAAAATTTTTTAACAAAAATGACGATTTTTGTTTTTTTTAACAACCCTAGTTGGACCCCCCCTCACTTTTTGGTCGGCACCCCCCCACGGCACCATACCCCCCTTCGAAAATTGTTTTGGGCCCACGGTACTGTTTGGCACCTTCGGGTTTCCGAAACCGGCGCGCGACCAAATAAAAAATAAAAAAACAAAATTTTTCTTTAAAAAAACAAAACGACCAGTTGAATGTTTTTTTGAAAGTTGACTATTTTTAACAACCCTAATTATTTACATTTAGTGGCATTTAGTGAGTGTTACAAATAACTAGTATCAGCTAAGCCAAGGCCAAGTCAACAAGCAGTGAACCTAAAAGACCACAACCAACAATGCATCGTAGTCGTCGTGGTCGTGTGGTCATTCATCAGTGAATGGGTTGAAAGAAGAAATGAGAATGCAAAGCTATCAGTTGCGTCGCAGAATGCCGTTTCTGATCGGTGTTGCTGGCGGCACTGCATCTGGAAAAGTGGGTTTCATTGATTTGTGTTAGCTGTTTGATTTGTGATTGTTACTTTATTTTAGGGATCTGATCTGCGCATTGCATTATTTCATGCGAATTATTTTATATAGTTGGGTCTTGGTGTTGGTCTTGGGTGGTACGTGACATGGGCATGGGTTGGAATTTGAATTTCCAACTTGGAAATTAAGGGCAAGCGGCGCTGGTGTCGCCTTTTTTGTTTTTGCAACTTGTTTAAATTGTGAAAGAGATGAATTGATGATGGCAGCATCCAGTTAATTGTAAACTGAAGTAGTACTTGTATAAAAACCGATAATGAGGAATATGTATTGGCAACCGAAGAACAAAAAACGCATGTCGGTGCCAAATTTCAAATGCGAGCATGATTTAATACCAGCGGCCATTTTGTGTAAGTACAAACAAGCGGTTGGCGAAGACAATTCTGTACGGTGGATTCTGATTCATGAATGTGTAGCAACGTGTGTAGTGGTAAGCTGACGCTTCAAGCGCTATGAATGGCGCTTCAGCGGGTGTTTTGACCGTGGGAAGACGTCGATCAAAGCTAGCTGATCGATTCCCATCAGCATGAACAACCTATTCGTGTTATTTTGCGTTTTTCTTCAGTCGTCAGTGTGCAAAGCGATAATGGAGCAGCTGACGAACGACCAGCAGAGTAACGTCAAGATCATTTGTCAAGACGCGTTCTACAAGGACCTGAGCGATAAAGATCTGACACTCGCGAAGCAGGGCAAATATAACTTTGATCATCCAAGTGAGTATTCTGAACTTTTTTGGACGGTTGTATGGTGATCAGTCGACTGTCGCTGCGCCCCTCGCCCGGTATCCGAGCTGCTTTCAGTTCGTTCGTGATGATTGAAAACTGGATTGCTTTCCTTATTTTGTGGGTTTTACCTTGAAAATCCGGTCTCCCATTGGTTGATCCACTTCGAAGGATTTGAAAACAAAGCAGCTCTGAAAGCACTATGTGGCAACCCAAGTTCTGTTTGCTGTCTACCAGTGACACAACCGAATCAAAGTCGGCATTGTTTGTTTTTCTGCAGATGCTTTTGATCATGACCTGATATACGAAACACTGTGGAAACTACGTGACGGGCAGACGGTGCGAATACCGGTGTACGACTACAAAAACAATTCACGGTGTGGTTCATTATGTTGTTTTATTGTGCAAGGTACCCACCGGTGGTTTGTTGATAAGTTTGGTACATTTGTAATCTATAGCGGGTTGAAGTGAACTTCATGCAGTTTTTATGAATATGGTACATTTGTAATCAAAAACAGGTTGAAGTGAACTTCATGCAGTTGTTTGTATTGTATCAGCGCAACTTGCCAACTATTCAAACTGACATTTTGCCAGTTACGAACAAATGTTAAACTTAGATTACCAATTCCATTCAAAAACGTGCACACACGCCTAAATAAATATACAATTTCAGTTTTTCACTGGGCACCGCCTAATAAAAAACTGAAATTCGTAAAACGGTTTAAAAAACTGCATGAATCGTGTTTTTTACGTTGTTTTCTGTGACTGCTATTAAAAACTATGGCAGGGTACCTGGTGAGTTCCACGAAGTTCCGCCCGTCGACGTGGTGCTGATGGAGGGCATCCTTGTGTTCTACGACCAACGTAACCGAGACATGTTCAACATGAAGATATTCGTTGATGAAGACCCAGACATCAGACTCGCCAGGCGAGGTTGGCACTGACCGTTGGCTTTTACCAAACCTTTTGCTGAAGGTCATGTTCTTTGGTTTGTTATTATGAGTGCAAAAATGAAGTGTAAAAATGGGCCTAAATCTGACTTTTACATTTCCTTTACTCGTAGTGAAGCCAAAAAACAGATTCATGCATGATGCGGTAATTCAAAATAGCTAAAGTGATCCGAGTTTCCGAAATAGGACCGAGTCACACATTGAATTGCCACATGACTATGACTATTGAAACCAGCTTCCTCACCACGACAACATATGCAACAAGTGCATTGAGTCGCAGTCTTGCAGACCCCAAAAAATGATAATAGTCGTTTTTCTGGTTAGAATTATTGTTCTGATTCAGTTTTTACCTGCACTACGCATTTTGAAAATTTTAGTTCGCTCGTTTGTGTATTTTACAAATTTTATTCCGGATTTAAAGCCGTTTTTCCACGGCAACACATTTTCCGTTTCTCTCAATTTCTACCTCTCATTGTTCAGTGAAACGAGACATGGCGAGTCGTGGCCGCGAGCTCGACACGATCCTCAAGAACTACGAGCTCTTTGTGAAGCCGGCGTTCGACGATTTCTGTTTGCCGTCGAAGAAATACGCGGACATCGTCATTCCACGCGGATCCGCGAACGATGGTCTGTTGACTTATGAGGCTGGAGATTGACTGACTGTATGATTCAGGAACGCTGCCAATTAATCACGTGCCAGATTATATTTACTTAGCTTCTGCTATTATTTGGAAGCCGTTAAAAACGTTGAATTTTCAGCCTTTTTGTGTTTCAACGAACACCTGCATAGTCTCACTGTTTCCTCACTGTTATGACTATCGGGTGCGTGAAACTTGAGCGAACTTTGCCGACATCAACAGATTCTATGTTTTGTGTTTTCCAGTGGCGATCACACTGATGGTGCGACACATTCAGGATTTCCTCGACTCACCTCGATCCACGCCGTCGTCGTCGACCGAAAGCCGCTCGCTGCAGGCGATACAGGTGCGCGAACGAACGAACTGCAAAAACAAAACAGTGCTTTGTGCTGTGTAAAGGCCAGTTCACGTTCGTTGGCGTATGCTGACGCACGTCAAAAGACACTAATACGTATGCAATGACACGAGACCTGACGTGCCGTGTCGTGGTGTGCGCGCGCACACGTCACGTCAGTATGAACTATGAACGAAGGCCGTAAACAAGCAAATAATTGGTGAATGTGTGTGTGTGTGCTGATTGGCTGCAAGCGAACTTGACACGTTGCTTGACGCGCTGCGTTATCGCACAACAGTGAACGAACACACACACAGGCGTTCTTGGCACACGACACCGGTGTGTTTGCTGTTTTGGCGTTGCGTGTCCGCGAGGGACAAACCGTTCTGAATTGCATGCAGGTGGCAGCGCGCGGGCAGGCTGCAGCCGTGAACGGGACAGCAACGGCAAACGGCGTTGTGAGCGACGCGCTGGACGCCACTGGGCAGCGTGGCTCACGACGCCGACGCACGGTCTCCTCAACGGCATCCTCCACCGGATACACGGCGACGCCGCACTGATCAGCGCATCTGCTGCGTGCAGCACTCTTCAACGGTGTTATTTGCTGCGTTTTTGTTGCTTCCACCACCTGAGTCAACAGCAGACTCTAACCATAGCGTCTGATTTGAACTTGAACCTTCGACTAATTATCCCAGTGAGCCAATTTCCGTATTGTTTTCGCAGCCGAGCTTCACGTTTTTTGTTGTTGTTGAGTGAGACTTTTCGTTTTGTTGAAGCGTTTTTTACCGTTCATCTCAGTCTGTTTTATTCCACCGTTGCAGTCATTCAACGCTTCTTTGTTTGGTTTTCAATGAATGTTGCTGTTTTGTTTGTGCTTGGTCCTTCATTTTCGCTGTTCTGAGTTACGCAAAAAGTGTCGTTTTGTGTTTTTAATAATTGTACGTTTTTGTTTTGTCGTATCAAAGTTACAACACAAACTAATGTTACAATTTTCTGTGTTATGTTTTTTAAATCAACCCTTGCCAATGGCAATCAATCAGTGAGTGAGGGTTTATTTTCGTTTCGGACGTTTTGTGATGGCAGTTTCGTTTGTCTATCTTATCAGTATTTTATCACTTGAAGGTTGCAGCTGATTTGTGAGGTAAACCGTGTGAAATGAACTTTTTGAACATTTTTTGTTGAATTGCACTGCTATGTGCAACACTTTATGATACGAGGGCCGTCAAAAAGGCTTGTTCCAATTTCTTGCTTTTGTAGTCAATTAAAAATAATTCCTGTGCGTGCTCAAACATTCAATGTATTGACGAAGTAATCTGTGGCTTTTTTATTTGGTATTGTTCATGTTTGTTGTGTGTGTTAGACGCTGTTTTGAGCGTGCGTTTGCAATCTTGTGATTTCTTCAGCTATTGTTCATTTGTAATTCCAATGAATTTGTTCAATTTGTAGCAAAACTTCTGAGCCGCAAAAAATGAAACTTGTCACTTTTAACCGCATTGCAGTTTTTGTTGTGTTTGGGTTTTTTGCTTTCGTTTTGTTGTTTGTCAAGTTGTCTAAGGCACTGACCCGGAAAACCGGGAACAAAGGCTCGAATCCCACCAGAGGTTTCAAAAAGTTTTTCTCCGAGAATGCCTGCAATACATCTCTTGAAAAAATGTTGCTGTTTTGTTGTTATCCTGAAAAACGCTGTCTATGTCAGAAAGATTTTGTTGTTTTCAATGCAGAGACTTGTGTTTTGCGCAAGTAAACTGATAAAAATTCATCAGATTTGAGAGATTGCAGACATTGGATTTTTACGCATACGAACGAACGGTTGTGAACGACCAGAACGGAGCGCACATGACACAGTGCGCTGCTACGCTGCTCTGCTTCCGACTTTTTTCTCGTCTTGTTTTGACTGGTGGATGGGTTTTATTTTGTTTTGTTTTTACAAGAACTGCCCTGGATTTCTGTATCGTTTGGAGGAGAAGGGGGTTTTCAACAGCAATTCAATCGAACACAACTCGTTTTGGTGTTGGCGTCAAAACTGACACACTCGTTCTCGTTGGCAATCACGCCGTTGAAATGAGTTGCAGCTGATGTTGATCAACACAACATCAACTGCACAAAGTTGTCAAAAAGTGAATTTCAAATATTTCGCAACAGATGCCCTGCTTGAGATTGCATCAGAAAATGGGTGATTGGTGGTGGGAGTGAAGTTGATAGGGAAGAATCGGAAAAAAGCACAAGATCTGCCGCTGAATTTTCAGAGTGATTTCCACAGAGATTTCACGAGAAAAGTTCGTTCAAGGAACAAAAGCGATGTCGGCTGGCAGTGCCGCAGAGGCGACTGGTGCAAAAAGCGGTCGGTGAACCGAAAATTATTTGCTTTGCAACGTTCAAAACAGGATACAGTCGTGATTGGATGAATGATTCTCGTGCTGCCAATCAACGTTCCATGTTTCAAATTGTTCAAGAAAAGTTTCAGAAAGCACGGCGGCGGCAGCAGGTGAAAGTGGCGCGAAAAAGAAATGCCGCGCGTGTTACGATTTTAAAACGTGGCTGAAGGTGAACTTCAAGGATCCAGTCAGTGATCAACAGACGCACCACCAAGCTGCCACTGAAACTGAAACGCCGCCAATGGTTAGGTAACGATATTTTCCGTTCGTTTCAATGAAAAGCGCAATGGCAAACACCATTCTACATGTAATCTGCTTCGTTGTTGTTGTTTTCCGCCATTGCACGCAGGTGTATCGCACCAGTTCAGTGTCAGCCAGGGCTGCACGTGAGCTGCATATTTTTCGACCACCTTTTGACCGTGAAGCGAAGGCTCCCTCGGACGCAGCTGCACTGCAGCCACAATCTGCTGCGTGGGCTGCTTGCTCACGCGTCTCACGCCCGAATCAAATGCGCCAATTAAAACAAAATTTTTGAAATTGTTGCAACAAGAAAATTGAAATTTTTTCAGTCGACCGCTTCGACGAGTAAATCAACAGCGAGCCCAACGACCTCGAACTCAGGAAATGAAAAAGTGAATTCAGAACCAGTAGTGCCACCGCCTGACTGTCCGGTCGACAAAGACGGCCTTGGTATCAACACCCGCACTGTTTGTTGTTGTTGTTTTTGTGGCTGCCGAGTGTTCTCGTTTCATATCAGCTCGGTGTTGCGTTGCTCCGAAAGCTGCATGGCAGTCAAGTCATGCGGCTGCTTTTCCTGCGAGCTCTGAAAAAATGGTGGCACGCTTTTAGGTCGAAGACTCACCTGCCGGGATACCAAGGAGCTCAGATGCCGATCGAGGAGAACAACACCATTTCTTAACACCCTACAACCGTTCCCTTTCACTGACAATCGTAATTGGATGCTTTCTTTTTCCCAAAAAACGTCCAGGCAGAGCGTCATGGACGCTGATCCACACAATCGCTGCCAACTATCCGGACAAGCCAACGAACGCTCAACAGCAAGAGATGACGAAATTTGTCGAGTTGTTCGCGAAATTCTATCCGTGCGACTTTTGTGCGGCCGATTTGCGACGATACATCCGGTCGCACCCGCCACAGACCGCCAATCAACGTCAACTGGCGAGGTGACTGACGCACTCGAGTGGCTGGCAATGGCGCAGCTGGATGATTTTGTTTGATTGATGTGACACGGTGATTGGTTGATTGAGTCATGCTGATGACAACAGAACACGGCACAATATGGCAGAATCTCTGAACAAGCTAAATTAGATGAAAACCATTGCAAAGCTGGTTTGGGTTGTTTTGGAATAGATCATTCGATCGGTCGTCCGATTTTTAAAGTGCAATATGTGGTTACAGTAATATTCCTCTAAAATCAGGACACGATCCATTCCGAATAACCCGAAAGCAGGTTTCGAACGGGGTCCACAACAATGTGCCAATTGTTTTGTTGTTGTGCAACTTCCAGTCATCGCCTGTTGCCCACGGCCAATCCATGCGCCAGATTCCAATGCAGCCAAGACATTGCCAATAGTTTCAGATGGTGGTGTCGTGCGCACAACGACGTGAACAGAAGAACGGGAAAAGCAGAGTTTGACTGTGATTTGGTAGATCAAAGATGGAGGGATGGTTGGGCGGACGGACGGTGTGACTGAATGGCACGTTATAAACCGACTTTAGCAATATTATTGTTGTTCGCGGTTTTTTGCTCAGTTTTTGTGATTAGTAAAAACGTCAGTGACTGAATTCATGGTCTTATGAGTCAACGTTGTTATTCACTCTGTTGCTATTTTGTTGAAATGCTTTGAAATTTGAATTATACGCTTCTGATTGATTGATTGACTGCTATTTGCTGATGCGTTGTTTGAAAGCATGATGCAGCCAATCGGCATGTTTTGGATTTGAACAGCGTTTGTCTTACCGTGGTGCACTCTAGTCTCGTTTCAAGTTTTACAGATTCACGAATAGTTTCTGACATAATAGCAAGTAGAAAGTAGCTGTTGTTGTCAGTTTTATCAATGGATTTGAACACGATTGCAACAATAAATAATAATAATAATGAAAGTAAGTTTGGATAAGTTGTTGGTAGTTTTGTGGTTCTGTCGGCCGTTGCCGTTCTACGTCGGCTCTGGACGCACTGTCTTTCTCTTTGTTTCCACCAAAACTTTTTTGAAAATGCTTTTTATTGAATCAGCTGTATTCGTATGACCAGTCAAAAAGTAAAAAATTCATGTTTTTCATAATTTTCTTTGGAAATGCGTGGGGAACATGTGCTTTCTTTTATTCAGCAAACAACAGCAGCGACCGATGGGGGTGTTGTCTGCGTTTCGTTGGATTGCGCCAGTGCTGCCAAAAAGTGTTCGCCGAAAAGTTGCCGCGAATCTTGCGTTTCCCGAAAGCACGTTGATTGGTCGCCTCGTGACGCGTTTCCTGTTCATTGGTCACAATACTGCGTGTGTGCTGGTTTTTTTTTGAAAAGCAGGCTCGCATATTCATTTTTGTCGCATATTCATTTTTGCAGTTGCGGCTTTGCCGGTTTGAAGGAAGACAGTTCACAAAGATTTACTCGGAAGCAATTGTGTCTGTTACGTTCAGATTGGAAGAGGCAGCGGTCGAGTGGCTTGAGATACGGCCGAATGAACGAGTCCTGGAGATCGGCTTCGGACCCGGCTCTGGACTTTTGGCAGCTGCTGAAAAGGTTTCACTTCGTTTAGTTCACTGCTGTTTTTTAGTAGGCAACCTTGTGATTGGCTGATTAGTCTCACACATGATTGATCGAATGGCTGAAGTGACAAATCAATGAATGCGTTTCGCTTAGGTCGCACCAGGCTCCGGAATCGTGTTTGGCATCGATTACTCCCCGTACATGGTGCAGCTCGCCAACAAACGATGTTGCCTCGAGATCGCAAGCAACAAAATACAGGTAACGTAAAGGAGCATTCATGAAATCGCATTTTGCCACATGCAGCTAATGAACACTGTCAAAATGCATTCATTAAAGTGCCTTGTGGTGGCTTGGTTAGCATCATGCAACTGTTCAATGTCTTGCCAAAGACAGTGCGTGGCTGGCACGCAGCAACTTAGTGCAGTTCGTGCATTCACAAAGGCGCATGGTTCAGAATAAAAGATGAATTGTTTCGCAATGCAGGTACACCACGCGTCCGTAGAGCGAATGCCATTCCGTGATGATTTCATCGATGCCGTGTTCCACTGCAATTGCTATTATTTCTGGCCGAACCGACAACGCGCCTGTTTTGAGCTGCTCAGGGTGATGCGACCTGGCGCGAGGATGGTCACGGTGAGCCGCGGAGGAGTTTTTGAGATTGAGATTGTTTCTCTCAGACGTCAGTGAACGTTTTTTCGCAGTGTGGATAAAAGTCGGCGGTGTTCAGTGTTCAGACAAACGTGTCCGCTCATCGGACTCTCGGTCATCATTAGCCTTTACATTCAGGCAGCTCCACTACTGAGTTATTCTTTGTTAGCAACAGCTCCGCATATCAGTTTTTTTCAATTGAATTCGCAAAAACGCAGAATCTCCGATAAAACTGCAAGAACAGCGTCGGAAAAACGGCAAAACGGAAAAACCTGTGAAAAGTATTCAGTGCAATCAATCACACAAAAAAACACCATTTTCGCACCTCCGATTCTGGCGCAGGTGCTTCGCTTGGAGACACTGCAGCAGCTGTCCGTGCACGGCCTCTTGCGTCGTGAGCAGTTCGACCCGCTCGACTACATGCTCAGCCTCGAGCACGCCGGCTTCGTGGATGTGCGCATAAAATACGTGCAGACGTGCGACACGCCCGCATCTGCGGTCGAGTACCAGGCGATCCTCGCGCGCAAGCCGGACACGGACGACCGGCAGACGACGGTGGTGGGAGCGGATCAGGCCAAAAGTGAACACGACAGCGACGTCACGGTGGAGGAGATGCTGCGCAAGCTGCGTGCGGACGTGATGAGCAGCAGGACGATAGTCACGGTGATGACGGTCGACAGGCGGGTGACAGCGTCGCAGCAACGGCACGGGAACACGGATGATACTGGGGGGAAATTGATGTGATCCGGTGGCTGTGGTTGTCTCGGCTTGCACGAACATCGCAGTCTGCACGATTTACTCCATTGTGGCAGTTTTTTTCTCACAGTTTTTGATTGGCAAAAACCATGCTTGATTGAACTCTAAACCGAACGTTCAGTTTCGTTTTGCCAACTTCGTTTTGTGTGTACATTTGACCTTTGATGGTCTGGTGGGCTTGTATGTTTTCATTGCGCCCGCATGCTTTTTGATAAAATTCCAGTGAGCTGCTACATGTTTTTTGTTTCCGAGCAAAGGTCGCATTCTTTAATCGCACATACATTATCAGTAAGCCACATGTCAAAACTCTGTGCGCACGTAGCACGGTACGGGTTCTTGTTTCTACCGTGTTGGGTCTTGACGCGATCTTACTGTGCACGTCCTTCAGGGAAGTTCATCACGTAATCTCCGGGATTATCTCCATTCAATTTCTATTCCTTGCATTTATTACCGTGTGGGATCGTGTTGAGAGATATGATATGGACAGACAGTGGACAAAAAACGTACTGAATGCGCGCTAAGTTTGTACTTTTCAAAGTTTTTTCGGTTCATACATTCGAATGTGAAAATTGCGGTCATAAAATTTATTATGATTGCGTTATTTACCGAAATTAGTCTTGACACGACTATGCTACATGGCATGGTACTGTATTTCGTGTGTGATTTTGGCGCAACGTTGTTCGCAGTCAGCCACCAACACCCAGCGTTATCTTTTTTCAGCTTGCTTTCACAGCATTGTCTTCACAAACACTGCGACAGAACCAAGTTTCGCTTTTCGTCCATTAGTGTAGTGGCACGTTGCATTGGCAAAGAAAGGCTTCAAAAAAATATGGAACAATTCAAAGGCAAATGGAAGCTGGTGAAATCGGAAAACTTCGACGAGTATTTGAAGGCGTTGGGTGAGTCACTTTTTGCTCATTATAAATTTTCTGTATTTATAAAAAAATATTCCGAAGTTGATTGGTACATTGGTCACGTTTGGTGTACCGGTCGGTCAAATGCTTTGAGCTTGATTACCAAACACGCTTATGATTGGGTTTGCATGCTGCTTGTTACCAATCATTGCTCTGCTATTCAAATGCAGCTGATCAGTTGTGTCTAAGTGAGTTTTTCAAACGTTTTCGGTTTTGATGTGCTGATTAGCTGCACTACACCAAGCTGGTTGAACCGATCCATGAGAACAGTGCAAAAAAAATCTTTAAACTTCTATAGGCTGTTTTGAACTGTCACATAAAGATTGAAACTAGTTTCCTTTCCACAAATCGTAGAACTGAAAAACAGAACGCTTTTTACCGCCAATTTTCCTCCGCACAGGCGTGAATCTGGTGCTGCGCAAGTTGGCCAACTGGTGCTGCGCAAGTTGGCCAACACCAACCGGGCGTCCATTGAGTTCTCGATCGACGGCGACGACTGCACGATGGTCGCGTCGAGTCCTATTCGAACGGTCACCACGAAATTCAAATTGGGCGTCGAATTCGTGGAGGAGCGAGCGGACGGCAAAAAGACACTCGTGTGTGCAACGTTAAACGTTGTTGCATTATTAGCTCTCACGACCGGCTCCCAGAAACTTGAAGGTACCAAGCAAACGCCGGTGGTTTGGTGTCGCAGTGATTGGGGCGGTGATTGGTTGCTACTGTTGCTCACCTTTCTTGCCTGAACACCGCGCCCGCTTTGCTGTTTTGCGTTTTACCGTCGCATGTTGTGCGATCGCGAACAAACACACTGGCAGCCCTGTGCTACCACTCGCGCCCTGCTGTCATCAGATTCGCATGTGTGTCAGTGTGCAACATTGGATTCGAAAGACGCGTCTGAAACAAAGTACGCGATCTTTTCAAACGATTGTGCGACAATTCGAGTCGATCAGACCGTGAAGGTTTCATTCACTGTCAGCGACCAATCAACGTGCAAAGACACCCAATCGTGCAACCTGTGTGTTTTTTGTCGCAATAATGACAGTTGTCTGTCAGTTTTGAACTCGTCTTCAGACCACGTTCACGCTGGAGGACGGGAAGTTGGTGCAGAAACAGAAGCCGAAAAAGGACGACAAAGATGACAAGGAGAATGTGATTGTGCGGGAAGTCGTGAACGATCAACTGCTCGTGGTTGGTGTTGTTGCTTGCAGCTTTTTATGGGGTACTTTTTTGTTTCACGACAATTTATATTCAGTTTTAGTTTTTTGTTTCGGTGTCGCTTTAACTGATTCTTTTCCACCGTTTTTTGTTTCGAAACTACCCCGGGTCCTGGCTTGCTTTTTTTTGTTTCACGCCTTGTCAACCCTCCTGGACACGTTTTGTGTTGCTGCTTTTTGTTGATTTTTTGTTGTTTCTAATTTTCAGTCGTGCACCTTTGGTGACTGCATCTGTCGCCGTGTCTTCAAGCGTCCGCCTTGACGTGCAGTATGTTTGGTTAAACCTGTCACTTTTTTTCGCAAAACACAGACCACGCGAAAGAAGAAAGAACGGGATATCGGAGTTGCAAGAAAACAATGCGAATTATTGCTGTTTTGAGTTTTCTTTATTTTGGTTTTGTTTCGGCGTTTCTGTACGGTGTTCTATTTTCTGAGCTTGCACTGGTCGCGCAGCTTGTTGACGGACATTTGAATATTGTGAGTGAGTATGTTTTGTTACTCATTTTTTCTGTTTCTTTCAGACTTGCACCTGCGCTGATGTCACCAGTATTCGCAAGTATGAAAAAGAAGCATAAACCGTGACAAAAAATAGCATCAGAAAACACTGTTCGCTTGTTATGTAATGTTGTCCAACATCAGTAGCTGCCTACCGTGGCTAACCATTGCCAAGACTTGTGGTCTCACCACGAAGTACATAGGTCGGCCTAGCACCTGACTGTGCCTTCTCGGGTCTTCGATACAATCTGATTGTAGTGTTCGAGGTCAAATTTATTGCAGAAACGTACTGGGAGTCATTTTTCAGAAAAGTGCTCATTATTTGTTTTACTTTCCTTCACTTTACAACAGTACTTTTCTGTAACTAACGCCGGTTACATGTAAGATTGTGTCGAGTCAAGACCCATTTTACCTTGTACCGTTTTCGTGTTGGGCCCAAAGTTTTGTTCGAACAAATTTTAGGATACGATTGTCGGATGCATACTGCCATGATAGTTTTTTTTTCGTCTCAATATTTGTTGTAGCCCCTCTTTAATGTTGGATTTTTACAATGAAACTGATCAGGGTAATTTACTGCTTTATGAGATTCTGATCTTCCAACTGGATTTTTGTGAGCTGCTGTGATTACTAACTTGTGTTTAATTGTTGTAAAAATTGTCGTAAACTTGTTGCTTTGAAGGCAATATACTGATATGACATGACCTTTCAAATTCGTTGAAAATTTGCTTATAATTTTTGAATTGCATGCCAAACGCTTTCATTTTTCTTAATTTTTATGTCTTGGGTATTTTGTAAAAGTTTTTATTGAAAATGTGCAATAAAATTGGGTATGACATTTTGTCCGCCCCCGCTGTCAGATTGATTGGTATGTAACTTGATTAACCAAAATTGTTTTTGTGGAGTCGATTTTGATTAAATTACCTTTTGTCGTCAAGTAATTCCTCGACTTGGCAAAACAGTTTTAATGTGCATAAATATTTCTCTTTGAGTTGTGGGTGCAGCGGACTGATTGGTTGCAACCAACACGTTGCAGCGAATCGATTTAAGAGAATTCATGATTGCCACCACGTGAAATGTGCGCGCGTACGTTACGTTATTACTTTCGGCACGCCAAAATTGGAAAATAATTTGCAAATAAAACAGTGCATCTTGCGGTGATGTTCGAATCGAGAGCAACAGACGCACAGTCGCAGTTGCAATACTTTACGATCTTGCTCCATGCTTCATCGGTTTGTTTCGTGTACGCTGGCACTGGCCGGCGTGTTGCACACCTGTGCAGCGTTGTCATTGAACTGCAAGCGGTTCCAGGCTTGCACGCAACAACGCGGCCCGACCGCATGCCTGCCGTGGTTCCGCGGTGAGAATCCGTGTCAGAAACGACCTGCACTGACGGTGATTGAAGATGTTTTCTATTTCTTCAGAGTTGTCTCGCCAAATATGACACTACCACTAATATCTTTTATTTTGGTCCCGCGTCTCAATACGCGCATAGATGGGTAAGCAGTCTCATGCACGACGCGGGAATTCAAAATTGGCAAAGGGATCCGAGTCCCCTAAATAAAACTGGGTCACTTAGGCTATTCTGAATTGCCACATGAAGATTGAAACTAAGTTTCTTTTCACGTCGACAATCGCATTGAGTCGCAGGTCTTGAAGAAAAGATAATACCATCACATTTCCACCGTCTCAAGACGAAACCGTGTTAGCGGCTTTTTGTTAAATATCGACCTGGACAGAATTGCATGCATCGCACGTGCAACCAAACAATCAGCTATTTACAGCTGTGTATTTAGAATAAACTGAAATGGACTGCACTACATTTGCAGGAAGTGCAACAGGTGTCCGAGCCACTAGCGACTCAGTGGAACGACCCGAGGTGTCTCGCCAAGCACAAACCCGACAATTCATTGGTGCATTGCGCTGATTCATTATTTGTGTACAGAATACGGTGGTACTTCGATGAGCGACTGAACGAGTGTCTCGCGTTTCCCCAGAAACTCTGTGCGTTTTTTCTCGCGCTTTGCTCTATTCCATTGCAAGGCTTTGTTAAAAGTCTGTCATAAAGAGCTAGAATGTTTAATAACAGCCAATCAGCAGGACAGATTCGAATTGTTTGACTCTGCGTTGAAAACCGTGAATAATGGACTTTGCCAGGCGCTCAACCATCAGCCAGAAACGAAGATGGCAACACTGTGAGACAAGCACTCAATCGATATGCGACTTGGACCGACTGCTTTCTGCAGTGTGCTGCCGGTGCGTGTGGGCATTCAACGTCTTTTTTTGCAACATGCGCTGATTGGCTGAATGATTCAAATTTTGTGCTTGTTGTTGTTGCTGTTGGGGGTGTTATAGGCAATTTTTTGTTTCAGTGGCAGTGTCATTTTCGGACATCATGCGAAGATTCAATAAACACGTTATTTGCATGTTTTCATTGCAGACAATTTCCAGCCGTGTTACGGCGGCACAGCCCCACTCGTGGACGAAACCACCGGTAGCACCATTTATTGCGCTCGATCGCAAGGAAATTTGCCAGTCACTGAATGTCCGCCATCTCATCTATGCACGTCGCAAGAACGAAACTCGATTTGTTGTGAGCAAAAGAAACAACGTTTGTTTGTTTTTTTTTGGTTTTTTCCACAACAGCGCATGATGTTTCAGTTCAATGCTCTTGACAAACGCCATCTGGGCGCTAATTTAGAAACTCTGTCGTTTCTCTGGCGTTTTTAATCATAAAAAACGTTAGCTGGTGTTACTTTTAAACGCTCAACAAAAACGTCAATCAACAAATTTGTTTTAAAGTAATTTGCTGAGCAGGCGTCACCAGTGATTGGTCTGAAAACGCACCCAGGAGAATCTTGGTTTGCGTGGGATCTTATCTTGGAAAGGATAATGGTACAGTATGATTTTTGATCAGGTTTTTCCACCTAAATACATAGGTGTCCTAAAATGTTGGATTCAGGCGTCAGAAAACATTCAAAACTAGTGAAGTCTTTACTCCGCGTAAACGTTTAGTGAATGGGAATGCATGAATGGTTTAATTCTCTGAGAGAATGGTATGGGCATTGGCATTTTAAAAGTGTTTCAATGATGGATTTTTTTCAGAACTGTTCACGGACAGCTATTCGCCGAACTGCACGTACGACTTTGAGTACCTCGTATTGCACAGGGTGTCCGGCATCACGCTTCCGTATTTCGGTGGTTCCTGCGAAGAATCCGATGGGCAAACGTTCTGCCCCCAGTCATCGCGTTGCATCGAACGAAACGAGAAGCGCGTTTTTGCGTTCTGCTGCGCGCGATTAGCAGCACCGGACAGCAGCGGTGCGCACAGCGGCGGCCAACCACTGGGCGACCCGAACGTTGCGGCGGCTGCGGCAAATTCAAACGTTCAACGTCACGAAATGTATGTGCTCGTGCCTGAGCAGCCGTTCAATCAGTCCGAAAAGGCGGCAGCTGCGCTTGAGACGTGGCCCGACGACTCACCACCGCCAGATTGCACGCATTTAGACTGCGCAACGGACAACTGCATCAGGACGGGACACGCGTTCTGCGATCAGTGGTGCAAGTCGACCATGAAACAGCACGATGCTCATGGGTGCTGCGATTTGACAACGCTCACGTGTCACTGCGACAACGCGCATCACTCTGACGATCAAAGTTTGGATAACTGGAAGTGTGCAGACGTCCAGATTTAGATGTTTACTGTAATTGTTACCTTGAGAAAAAAGACACGATTTCCAGCGTCTTGTGCCTCGAATACTGTAACTTTGTGTTTTTCGTGCTGAAAGCTGAAAAACTTGTTTTTGTTGAAACCAGTTGAAACTCAAGATGTAATTTCGAAAGTTCACGTCGACAGTTGTACAACTGGTAACGTTCGATGACACCAAGCAACGCCCCCATTCACAGTCTTGAGGGTGTGCCGCCGTTGATGCAGATCGTCTCGCCCGTGATGTACGAGGCAGCAGCCTCCGAGCACAGGAACGACACGGCGCCCGCACACTCTTCAGCCGTGCCAACGCGCCCGATCGGGATGTGCGACACTTCTTTCGCCCCGGAATCGGACTGCAGTAGCTGAAACGTGGGCAGGCTGGTTTAGTTTCATTTCAGTAGGGAATCGAGTTTGAGCCCTAAATTATAGTGAAACAGCTCATTTGTTAGTGGTCACGTGATGCATGTTTTCTGTGGGCATCGCTGTGAGGCGGAGTTTGGTTTGCACAGAAAGCTTGCATACCGTAATCATTAACGAATCAGCCGATTCCCTATAATTTAGAGTTCGACTGTGCATTGAAAAAATCGTAGAGCCAGGAGTGACCATGTGGTTGCTGCTTCAGTGGTATCATTTGCCTGTATCTACGAAACTGAAACAAAAACTTCGTACCGGTTTGCTGAAGTCCGTCTCTATCAAGCCAGGCGCAATACAGTTGACACGAATTTTATCGGCCGCTAAATTCAGCGCAAGCGCTTTGTTCAGCCCGATCAATGCCGTTTTCGTCACTCCGTAGGCGCTGATCGCCTGACGAAAAAAGCGTGCTTCGAATTTGAAATACATACATGTTCCAGTTATGGCTGCCAAGCAGCATTTCCGATCACAAAGCGTGACACCCAATCTGCGAAACAAAATCAACTTTTGAGCCATGAAGTGGTAAACAAAGCAAAGTTGCACACCGGTGGCAAATTGTAGCCAGCAGTTGATGACACAAAGATGATGCTGCCCCCTCTGCAAAATGTGAATTGGAATTGAATGTGCATCTCAGAGAACGCTAGTACACCAGTGGCAGCTCAACAATTAGCACTTTAACTTTTTTACGATAAATGTGCTGCATGAGTTGCTGAGCTGCTTTCTTATTTGTTATTGTTCAGTAGATATTAGATAAGTTTTCAGTGATCTTTTTTCTTACCCAACTTTCTGCATGTGCGGCACAACCAGTTTGCTCATCTCAAACGCCGCCTTCACATTGATCTCGAACAGCTTATCCCACATTTTCTCGGTGACCTACAATGTGAGAAGTCAACAATATTTTTTAAATTGTGCCACAATTTTACACACTTTAAAAAAATTTATTGGAGATGCATTGCAACGCAATAACACGGTCACAGACGGACGTCAAGTAAATGGCCCATGAACGGATTGATGCCGGCATTGTTGATCAGGTAGTCCACGCGACCGAAGCGCTCGGTCGTCTGAAAAGACAAACAGAGAAAAAATAACTAGAATATAATGACACATGGAAGAAGTTAATTGCTCTTCACTTTGATTCGTCAACAAAACGGTCTATATATGCATTACAAAAGTCAATGGTTAAAAGACACGAGTCGGAAACCAATTCTTGTTTACTCATTTTGAGCAGACAGTTGTGATTTCAATCTTTTTCCACTTTATTGAACCCTTTCAGGCCTATGGGAATAAACAGACAGAAACGGCATTTTGAGTAGATCACGAAACCAACTAAAGTTGAACAATTTTTGTGTCAACAAAAACCTAAAAACAGATATGCAACAGCTCAGGGACTATCCCAGCTGTTTGCAATTCATGAAAACATGAAAGAACCAACGAAATCGACGAGTTTCTTGCGATCGTGTGCGTTGCCAACGTGACACGGCACGCCGGCAACCGCGATGTGCTGCCTGCTCAGCCGAGCGACCGCTTCGTTCACGGCGCTCTCCTTTCGACTGCTCACCACCACGGAGGCGCCCTCGACGCCCAGGCGCTGCGCAATCGCAAACCCAATTCTGTGAAAACAATGCTGAGCAATATGTATTAAAAAAGCAAATAAAACTTGTTTTTCTCCAGTGAATCATAGAAATCGATGCATCCGAGAACTTGTTTTGTTGGCGCTGGGTTGAATTTGTGTTGACTTCACTCTTGTTAATGACGATTTTACCCGTGGCGATACGAAACCTTTAGCCCAGAAAACGTACCCTCTGGTTGAGCCGGTCACAATAGCGACTTTATCCTTGTGGCCTGTCATTGTTTAGCTGGAGCCGAGCCACATAAAATTTGCTGTAAAATGGAAACTTCGAAAACTTTGTTTTGCTTTGCTGAAAAAGTTGCTCCTATGTACTATTTTTCAATGTTTCACGACTTCTGATTGTGCAGTTTTCTTGTTGTTAATACAATCTGATTTGAGTGTACATTTTTTCTTATCATCAAGCGCCAAAAAACCAACACGGCAATCAAACATTTTTAAGCGACGTGGTTTGAGAACTTTGGGGGGGGGTGGGTTCTCCTCCACCATATTTAGACTACTCAACTAAAAGTGCAGTTGTTCCTCTGTATGTGTTCCTTTGAGTAAAGTAAAAGTTAATTACGCATTGGCAAAGTAAACAAAAAAGAAAAATAAGCGAATATAGAAACGAACACTAAAAAATCGTTTTTTCATAGGATCGCTTCTCATATCGGCAAGATAAAAAGTTCAAGGCTGATTTTGTAAACAACCTCCCTCCAGTCTTTGCTTTCAATCTAAGAAAGAAATGTTTTTGAAACTGTGGCCATTTTAGGTTTGGACAGTTTTCAGATTTTGGCTGACAGTTCAACTGCAAATCAATCTTAGAGCGAGCTGTGGCTGTACATGCTAGGAAATCAGATTTTTTTAAACCAGACGTAGAAAATTCCCCTGGATTCACAAACACAGCCTTATAATTATAAAAAGGCACTAATTTAGACATAAACATGCACTGTAGAACGGCGAAACAAAACTAGTTTTTCTCAAACAAAAACGTTCAAAAATGCAAAGGAATAGAAATTTCCAAATACAGAGACTTTTCGCGCACAAGTTCTGCGCAAGAGAAGATGATGCAGATGCGTGCAGCAAACATGATGTTCACATTGTTTTTGAATGGCTACCTTGAACACGTATACATTAGTTTTAAACACTGCTTCAAAAACATTAGCAAGTCGTGTTGTTGTTTTTTATTCCTCATTGTGATTGAATAATAAACGTTATAAGAAGAGGGATCTCAAAATCCAGGTTTACCCGTGGGCGACCTTGTTGGTTTTTGCAGTTTTTGGCAGTTTGACAGTTGTTTATTTTTGTTTGGCATGCTTGTTTGCAGACACAAAGCTGTGATGGAAATGATCAACAGAAAAAAACAGCGCCAATCAATTTAAAATCCGCGCATCTTTTGCGTGGCATAAACTTTACGCAATGTCAGAGGCAGTTTTCGCCATTTGGATTGTCTCAAGATGCGCCGGGGCCGGCGTTGAAGTATTCAAACTGAACTGATTTATTGGCGCCGTGTTTTCTTTCAGGTGTTCCTCCAGTGTTTTCGGATTTCATCAATAACGATATTCAATTGGCATGAAACCCAAGGACATCGACTCGTTGGACAGTGAGACGGTTGCGTTCAACCGAGACAACCCGGCGTATCGTTGCTGTTGGGGCCAGATGCACTGCACCACCGGTGTTGTGCTCATCTCGGGCATCATTGTAAGAAGATGCTGCATTTTGGCAACATTGATGGGCGCATAAGCGAAACCGACTATGGTCTCGTTTTCAAAGTAGAAACACCGCAATATCTTACAACGTCGCCAGCTGGCAAGGCTCTGCTGCTCGGAACTGCGGTGTCAGTTTTGTTTTCAGTGACCCCAGAACACGCAACCAATTCGACAGTTTTTGTTGCAGTTTTGTGGAAACGCATTTGGCGTGGCGCATAACGCTCAGTCACTTATTGGCGATCAGAAGGAAGAAGACAGATACGGTGCGTGCGGCGAGGCTGGTTTTCAAACGCCAGTTACACGCCAAAGAAATGTCCGCGAACGCGAACTCGTTTCCAGTGGCGTGTCCCGCGTCGTGTTTTAACCAAACTTATTGCTCAGAATGTGCAATGTACATTGTAACTAACTGGGACAGGACAAAAGGACACGAGGGACACGCGCTGGGACATAGGACACCGGACAGAGTTTGGATATTTTCTTAGCGTGTGATGTTAGAAATAACGCCACGGTTGGTTTTTTTAAATTTTCTTGCAGCGCTTGGCAAACTGCTGTTAGCGGCAGTGGGCATGTGCATCGCATACAACGCTCAGAAAGGCGTTCGCGAGGATCGTGTCAGTGCCCTGTTGCCGTTGCTGTTTTTGATCTACACCACCATGGTCCGTCTTCTCTGTTCAGTTTCTCGGAAAATATACACACATATCAGTTTCTTGTCTCAAAATATTGGCGCCCTTTTGTGCAAGCTCGTGTATTTTTTTTTCTTCACCCAGGTTTGCCTGCTGATCGTGACTGTCGGTGGCACACTGATGACCATTCTGATGATGCATGACCCTGAAACAAGCTACAATTTGATACTCGCAACCGTACAAGTCGTCGCCACGTATCTGCCTATTGAGGTTAGAAAATAAAATTCTGGCTGCACGAAATCTTGCGCGAGGGCAAATAAGAAAGTTGTTAAATGCGGGACAGTACAGCGGTAGCATTACCGTGACGGTAAGAAAAGTTTCCAAACCAGGATATAAGTGAGAGACATGGTTAGTTTTTTTTGCTAGATCATCCACCAAAGCAATCTGTTTTGTTTACCTCAACAAACTCAAAACCCCCCAAAAAACGGTGACAGTTGATCGTTGGGTTTATCTGAATTACAGGTCTGGTATCTGCTGGTGACAAACGGCTGTCAACAATATTTGCTTGATAAAAAGAGGGCTATGGTCGTTCCTGCAGCACCACGGTCGGCACAAACACAGCCATCATCAACGAAGAGGCAGAGAGTGGTCAGAAATTCATTGAACAACGAGCCGGTCTATGCGATCGTACAAGACATTGACGTTGAGCCAATCGTGCTGCCCGGACTGAAATACTGAATTCGTTATTCCCATTCAATCCACGCGTGATCTTTTTTCAACTCTGATTTGTTGACTTGTGATTGAAAAAGTTTTACCGTATTACCCCCAATAAACCCCCATGGGGGATTAATACGTCAGCGACTTTTAGGGGTGGGGGTTTATTGGTGGGGGGGGGGGGATTATTGGTGGGGGGGGGTTTATTATACAAACATTTCTAGGGGTGGGGTTTTGTTGAAAAATGGCAAAAATACCTTGCATGACAGGCAAGAAAGTTGCAGAAACTTCTACTTTTCACAGAGATTTTCTTTTGTAACAGCCTTTTGTAATGAAATTACCATTAACTCATCCATTTGGGGCCTTTGGTAGCACAATTTCACCAATGTCACTGCATTCAGCCGCTGAATTCGCTGGGTATGTGTTTCAAACAGGTTTCCAATTAACCCCCATGGGGGATTATTTGTGGGGGGGGGATTATTTGGAAACTGGTCGGGGGGGTGGGGGTTTATTGGTGGGGGGGGGATTAATGGTGGGGGGGGTTTAATGGGGGTAATACGGTATATCTTTTTGCACGTTTGGTTATATCATATGACACATTATTTCTGTTTTATACCCAAGAAAACGTTCTTGGATGTGAAAAAATCAACGTGCTTCTGGCGTTGTCGGGTTGACCCATATAGGTATGTGCGCGGTGTATCTGAAAAAAATTCTCAGCCGGTTATATTTGAAATTGAAACTTCTTCCTTGAAGGCTTAAAATAGGACAAAAAAATTCATAAAAATTTGTTTTTTTAATTTAGTGTTTTTAATTTTAAATGATTTTTGTCCAGTAAACCAAACCACCCAGCTAGCACCCACAGTACAAATACTTAAAAGTGATTTTTTTGATTTCTGATCAGAGGTTGCTTGCAATGAGTCGCTGTAGGTTCCTAATCCTAAACCTAATCCTAATCCTAAGCCAAGCCTTTTTGATAAGGTGAAAATGATCAATTTAGTTTTTGCATTTTTTTCTTTCCTGTGTTTTGGAAGAGGAGCACCGGAACTGCAGATGCAGCTGTTTTAATAATGATGCATTACGCAGTACACCCACCGTCCCCCCTGATTTTGACCCCTGGTGGTTTTGATACTGCACTGACGAGCTCATGAAACCAATTGCAGAAGCTTGTTTGTCGGTCGGTCGACCGCATCGCTCGCTGTCACGGTGTCACTCACACCGTCGCCGTCGCCGTCAACCCGACCAACCGACCGATCTCGACTCGATCTCATCCGTACGTACCCGCCCGCCGGGCTCGGTGCAAACAACAACGTTTGTCCGAAATTACTGTGCCAAGCCTACCGATGCAACGGATTCATTTGAAGCGCCAAGCGGCGCTGCCGTGGTCGTGCTGGCATCGAGTCAGCAAAATTTGTTTGCCCGCCAAGAATACTCGACTGGAACGTGTTTCAGTGAACGAGCAAGTGCGATACGGATGTCAGCGTTATCAAGCTTGGTTCAGGTTGTTCCGGTGTCAAAAGTTAGCTGCCTCCGTCAACCTGTGTCCGTTTCACAAACGACTGGTTCCGTTGCTGGCCGTAAAACGGCGTCGCCTTTGCCGGAACGTGTTTAGTTTCTCGTCAGTTTGCGGTGTTTCTGCTGGCTGTGCAAGCGCTTGTTGTTATTATTGGTTCCGTTTGCTGAAAACTGCGAGTTGCGATGGAAGTCAACAAAATCAGCGAACAGTGACGGGACGTAATGAGAGACCGATGGAAACTCAGACGGAGTCATCGAACGCGACGACGACGGCGCATCTGAATCCGTGGGACGTGTGGCGATTGATTCAGCCGCAGATTGGCTGGCTTTGTGCAGCGGTTGCGGTGAGTTGTTATTTGTCGTTTGAGCATTTTGGTTTCTCTAGCGCAACTTGCTGCATGTTTTTTTGTGGTTTCGTTTTCCAGAGTGCCGTGCTGGCAGCGATCGTGAACATTCAAGTGCCGATGGTGCTCGGTGACTTGATCAACGTCATGGCCGACATTGTGCGCCGGCAAACCGAAGGCGCCATGCGATTCGTCATGCAGGTCTCTGTGAAATTAGCTGCGTACTTTGTGGCACAGGTCAGTCAAACACTTGGGGAAGTTCATGAATGCTAGTCCAGCAGTGTTGTCATTCATGAATGTGCCCGGCTCTTTCACCCAGGCTGCGCTGACGTCCGTTTACATTTCGTGCCTTGCGGTTTTGGGCGAGCGAATGGCCTCTGCGCTGCGTCTTCGCTTGTTCCAGTCGCTGATCACTCAGGTATATGGGCTGTTGAGTGCATCCTATTCCTGTCCTGTCACCAAGCAAGTGACGTTGATTGTCAGAAATACTTTGATCTCAATGTCAACTGGCGCTGAAAAAAACATGTTGAGGTTCCAGACAATGATATCTCTCAAAAAACATTTTTTTAAATCCAAGTACGAAATTTGGAAGTAACACTTGGAAACTTTTCTCAGGACATGGCGTTCTTCGACGCACAGCGTGTCGGCGAATTGGTGTCACGTTTGAACAGCGACGTGCAAGAATTCAAGAGTTCGTTCAAGTTGTGCATCTCGCAGGGACTACGAACTGTGACACAGGTAGAGTGGCAAAACGGATAAACCCATTTTTTCCGAAAAAAATTGTTTCTTTTCGAAACAAAACGATTTTTTCCGTCGTCACTTCAAAACATAGACAAACACACACGTTTTCAGTCACATTTCGATCCATATTTGCAAATTTGATATGAATCGACTCGTTCCACTGACTGGACTCAGTTTTGCGTTTTTTTTTTCAGATTGGTGGTTCAGTGGTGAGTTTGTACTTCATCAGCACGCCAATGACCATTGTCACTGTGTGCACGTTGCCTGTGGTTGTTGTGCTTGGCACTCTCTTTGGCAGTGTACTGCGAGCGCTGTCCCGGCGTGCACAAGCACAGGTGGGCGAGGGGGGAGCTTGCTTGCTGAAACAGTATGGTCATTTAAAGTGCATCTGTCAAAGTCATTTGTGTAGTCAGTCATCACAGTCTTGTCATGTGAAAATCATCACCTCCTTGCACATCCGGGGGAAAACGCAATGCAGATAAGATTCGTGAAAAACTCGAGTTTTAAAAAGAGTATTTTTCTCATTCACGTCAGTCGGCGGTCACAGCGACGGTCGCCGAAGAAGCGTTTGGCAACATTCGCACGGTGCGCTCGTTTGCAATGGAGGAGAAGGAATACGAGTCGGTTGTGTTGTGACGATTGCAGCGGGATTTCAAATTTATTCAATTTGAATTGCCGCCAACAACTGATTATTGATCGCAGAAACTGCAGGAAATGAGTATGAGTACAAATGCTTACAGGTTATTTGAACGTGAAGTGTACAAATTGGAGCGTTTGAACGAGCTGCTTGGCTTTGGCATCGGAGTGTTCCAGGGGGGTGCAAATCTGGTGCTCAATGGTCAGTTCAGGGAAATTCAGAGCCAGTCAGTGACAGTCGTTTTCGGTTTTGTTGGCTAGGTTTTTCCAGAATGTAATTTCAATTTGCGTTCGACAACAGGATGATGAATGCAAATTGAAAAACTAGATAGACAAAGATCATTTAGAATGTCAGTAGTTTGTCAAGCTAGTTTTGTAGTTTTTCATGTGCCAAATGTGTGCCTCTTGTACACAGGTGTGCTGGTGGGCGTGCTGTACGGTGGCAGTCGATTGATGGACTCGGGACAACTGACACCGGGACAGTTGATGTCGTTCTTGGTGACCGCACAGACGATACAGCGGAGCATGGCGCAATTGTCGGTGCTGTTTGGACACGCGCTACGAGGGTACACCGCGGGGGCACGCGTGTTTGAGGTGAAATGGCTTCTGAACCGCACCTCTTTTCCGCGGTTTTGCGAACTGTTCGGTGCATTTTATTTTCTTTCGGTCCTTGCGACTCGATACGTTTGCAGACGTGGGCAAACGAAATTAGTTTCGTGCTTGATGCAGCAATTCATAATTGCTTGAGTTGAGTTAAAAGTACCCGGTCATATCTTAGGTCGCTTCAATAAATTTGAATTGCCGCGTCATCAAGTATGACATGGATATTTTTATCTGAGTGTGCGGAACTGGGAAAAATACCTAACAAAAATATCAGCGATGTCGTTTAAAGGCCCATTGATAGTGACGTATGCGTATGCGGTATCTCACGTCACGTCCAGTCTCGTGTCATGAAGCCTTTGACGTACGTCAGCAAACGTCAATATGACCTGGCCTTACGTGTGCTGAATGTTCTCTTGTTTTTCTCCAGTTCATCCATCACGTGCCGGTTCTACCGACGAGCGGTGGCAAGATAATTCCGTTTCACTCGTTTGTGGGCGACATCCAATTTGATTCCGTTCGTTTCCACTACCCAACGAGGCGAAAGCACACCGTTTTCGACGGCTTGTGCTTGCACGTGAAGCCGGGCAAGACAATCGCGCTTGTGGGCCCGTCTGGCTCTGGTGTGTATGTGTGCTTCTTGTTTTTTTTTTGTTATATAGGTCTCCGTATTATGCGCAGTTCTTACTGTTTTATCGGAGTTCCTGCGTTTCGCGAAATAAACTAAAACGAATGAAGTGTTGTGCCGTTTTTTGTAACGTTATGTACTTACCCACCGGGTAAATTTCAGGCAAATCAACGATTGCGAATCTGTTGTCTCGCTTCTACGACGTCGACAGCGGGCGAATCACGGTGGACGGGGTGGAACTGAGAACGCTCGACCCACAGTGGTGGCGTGGACGAATGCTCGGATTCATATCGCAAGTGCGTTCCACGTATAATGGAGTCCAATGTTTAAGTGAATGAATTTGAGTTGAGTTGCGCTTGCTGGTTCTCTGGCATCGTGCGATCAGGATGCAACAAACGCTCTAGATTTCGTTGTGTCCTTGTTTTCGCCATGTCGCCTGTTGTCACATACGACACGGTGCTTATGCCACGGACGGGACGATTTGCATCTGTATAAGCTGTGTTTTTGTTCCAAGAAACCAGTTCCATTCCTACTCGTCCCACACGAGTAGAGTGTGCACGGATTTGTTCGGGCTTGGACCGGATCTGACACGCTTTTACTTTCATAGGTCAAAAAAGGAGATTGCGCAAAACAAATTACAATTTTCCTCTTAATATGCGACTGGTGCACGTTTTTTAGGAGCCGGTGTTGTTTGCGACAAGCATCCGCGAGAACATACGTTACGGCAGACCGTCGGCCACAGATGCAGAGGTGAGATTGCTCCGACAAGCGCTGCAACACATTTATCAAACTGAATCTAGGTTTCATTGTTTGATAAAATTTTACTTTGCGGATGTGCTTTTAGGTGGTACGCGCCGCACAGTTGGCGAACGCAGACGATTTCGTGCGTGCGTTTCCGAGCGGCTACGACACTTCAGTGGGTGAACGTGGTGTGACACTGTCTGGCGGCCAGAAACAGGTGTGCGGGCTCACTTGGCTGCGCTGTTTTCGTCGGTGCTATTCTGCCCACAAGACACACCAGCAGCAGCAAACGGAATGCTTTCACTGGATAGAATTTTACTTGGCTTTATCGATTTCGGCAGTTATCCATTTTTGCCAATTTTCAACGTTTCCAGAGAATCGCAATCGCGCGCGCACTGCTCAAAGACCCGCCGATCTTGATTCTCGACGAGGCGACGTCGGCGCTCGACGCTGAGTCGGAGCGATTGGTGAGTTTTCCGAAACTGAAATCACGGCGTGAAAACAAAAGTGCACGGCGTCCTAGGCTGGCAGTTCAGCAGCGGTTCAGTGGAGTCTAACTCAAACTCTATATCATGCACTATTAGCGGATTGGTTGCTGACCACGTGATGCATGCATTCAGTGCAGCCCTGCACTCCGCCTGCACAGCAATGCCTGCACAGAGTGCGCGTGTTGTTTCAGGTGCACGACGCGCTGCAGCGTGCGTGCGCCAACCGGACGGTGCTCGTGATCGCACATCGACTGAGCAGCGTACGCAGTGCTGACGAAATCGCAGTGTTGGCTGGGGGCAAACTGGTGGAGGTGATGCGCATTGGTGTCGTGACTTTGATCATTGAGGGTGGCATGGATTCGTGTCTGATCATGTGATGCAGTCAATCGACGTGATTGAGTAAAACGTTGATTTCCTGTTTTCTGCTTGTAAAACCAAGCAGCATGATAGATTCAAAAGCAGGCTTTTACCGGTTTTTTGGTTACACTGTAAATGGCGACTTTTTCCGTTGCAGACGGGCACGCACGCGCAGCTGATGAAACGCAAAGGTGCTTACTATAAATTGGTCAGTATGCAGTCCGAAGAAGATTTTGAGGAAATTTTGAAGTGACTTTTGTTTCACTTGATTGAAGTCATTTGATTTTGTTGTCTTTTCTGCCATTTGTAAACTTTTGCCAAATTTCTGTACATTCTGCAGCTGTGATTTTGCATTTTTTTGCAACCCGATTGATTCAACACTACCGTAGGTTTGCTCATCGTTTTGTGACTTTTTGTCTACTTTTGTACCTTTGTAGTCGAATATTTATGCAATAAAGAACAACCCAATTGGCCTCCGTCGTGTGCTATTCGTAAATTACTTGTTGAAAGTTCAAGTGAGCGCAGTAACTGGCTCTTCTCTCATCATTTCCATGCTTTCACTCTACATGTTCGTGTATTCAATCAATATTCCATCCAGGTGACACTGCCGTAATGGATTTGGCGCGTGTCTCCGATGCTGAAAAGCTGGCGCTTTGTCGCAAATATTTTTATGGTGCTGCTTTGTTTGCCCTCATCGAAGTAGCCTGTTTCATGTTCCGTTGATCTGTAACCAGCTTTTGTCATTTTGTTCAGGTGGCCTAGCGTTTCTGCCGTTTCTCTGGTTGATCAACGTCGTTTGGTTCTTCAAACACGCGTTCCTTCGGAAAACTCCGTACCCCGAGCAGTCGCAAATCAGAAAGTGTACGTTCTCTGGGTCGGTTTTATGTTTTGTGATGTGATCGTTTATGATTTCATTGAGATGCTCTGTGGTGTAGCAGTGAACCGTTAGAAAAACTTAACCGTGGCAGCATGCCTGCGTGCAAGTCTAATGGGGAGCCACTAAAATATAAACAAGCTTCGTTCTTTTTTCAGTTGTGATTGGCTCGGCCATTGGTGTCGCCATTTGGTCGTCACTATTGATTGGTTGGCAGTTTGTGTTTCAAACACATCGAATCGCGTGGGCCGCCACAGCGGACTACATGAGCTTCACGGTGCCCAAGGGGAGGGCGTGATTGTGAATATGGACTTGCTTTACGTTGTGTCTGTTTGGGGGAGCATGTCAGACAGAAATGACATCAATGTGTCGTAACTGGGTGGTGTCGCGTGAACTCTTGTCCGCGCGCTCGAAGGATCGAGACTCACCGAGGTGTGTGTGGGCACTTGATGACATAAAAACTCGATTGGCGCCCCACTCGACGGTGTTCTGTACGCTTTCCTGGGTTATCCCTACTAAAAACACCGTTCGTTCGTGCTAATTGGCTCGCAGACGCATTGAGCCAAATAACGTCAGTTTTCGGTACAATACGGTACGGCATCTTTCGGTGGGTGCGCAGTTTTCGGCTAATATCGTCTGAAAGCGTATGATCATAAAACAACAGATCAGTCTGTGCAGTTATTTTGGAAGCGTCATAACCACACGACGACAGTAGCACAGCACACAGCGTTGTTTGTTACGTTGAATTGATGTTACTTCTGTTTGACATGTCCTGATAAACGGAGCGTATTTATTTAGTTTCGTTCGGTTGAGTGAACGCACTTGAGAGCAGCTGTGCTGTTTGCTGATCACAGTAATTGGAATGGGGCAGCATTGATTGCTGTTTCTGACCACAGACACCACCGTTGCTGATACTGCGAATCGCTGAACCAGAAATGCTCGCTGTGCACATGCTTGTGCGTGTGTTTCGTTTCTTTTTATTGTTTAGAGACTTCAATTCTGTTTTGCACTGGTTTCATTTGCTCTGTTACATTCCGTTTCTGTTTTTTCAAAGAACTGTTTATTGCGTTCTTGTTTCCACCGTTACTTGTTTTTTCTCTGTGTGTTGAGAGTTCAGTCAGTCGATTTGAGTTATACGTGTGAAATGGTGCGCAAGAATAAAGATACGGTTAATGCGTCCACCAATTCAAATTTGGCAGTTTTTGTGTTGCTTTACAGTTGATATTCAACTGGAATTATTGCAAATCTTATTTTGCTAGTCTTGTTTTGCGAAAATGATCATTTGTCGGTTAGCCCTTTCCTTCAGATTTCAGGTGAAAACTGATTCTGTTAACCATTCGGTTTCAGTCATCTCGTTTTCAACGCAACACAGTACCCTAAAAATCCCATCCCCATTTGCAGTCGTTGATTTTTACAAGGCGATCGATGAGAGTATTTTTGGTTTCTGCATTTGGTCATTCTTGAATGAATAACTCGTAAAAAAGTGGGTCGGTGAAAACATGTCAGACGACGTCGAAATCTACACGGGACCACAGGTGCGTTCTCTTGTAATTTAGCACAGCATCTAGATCTAATTAGCTTTACTGAAAACTGATTGCTGTGCCATGTCATGGTAAAAGTTAGATATGAGCTAAAAAAGCTCGTTGCGATTTTTATGCGTAATTTTATTTAATTAATTTAATTTTTTTTATATATTATTAAATTATTATAAATTAAAAGAAATGATTAAAACAGCGCAATTGAATTCAAGTTATTTTTGGTTGAAACTGCCGTCCTCAATTGCATTTTTCCGTGCATTTTTAAACATTTTTGTTCATGGAGTGTTTTTTCGCGGAACCTTTGTGACATGGCAATCAATCTCAGTCATACCAATCAGCCACCGTTGTCGTCAGTGACAGTGTCACCATACAACCATAAGCGCACAACATTCCGTCGTAAACCGCACGTCAACGTCGTTTTCCTCGCGCACATTTTGTTTGCATTTTTTTTTTTTTTAAATTTGAAGCACGCCCCCCACCGATTCCGGAAACCCGAAGGTACCAAACTCCGGTGGGATTGGGGAACGGACGGCTCACCATCCCGTGGAACCAATACCCTCGCCACGTGAGGGGGACAGCCTCTAAGCCCCGCTCTGTCCTGGGGGCACCAGTGATCTTAGCCCGATTTCGGTTTCGGTGGCCTGCGGTCGCTATATCCCCGCAGGGCAGCGAATCCGAAAGCTTTAGTAGAAAACGAGTGTAGTTATTAGAGTAGAGAGCTACACTGGCGGCAGTTTGTCATCCTCCGTGGGGGATCGAACCCGTCACCTTCTGAGTTGAAGGCGAACGTGCTAACCACCGGGCCACGGAGGCGACAAACTGCCGCCAGTGTAGCTCTCTACTCTAATAACTACACTCGTTTTCTACTAAAGCTTTCGGATTCGCTGCCCTGCGGGGATATAGCGACCGCAGGCTGCATTGTTGTGTTTCGCAGCCGGATGACGCGTTGGCGCAGGTGTTGCGCGAGACGCAGCTGGAGCACGTGCGCGCCAAGCTGTGCGGCCAGCTGCAGCTGACGCGACTGGAGCACTTCGCGCACGTCAGCGACGAGGAGCTCGCCACGTTGGGCGGCCTGGCGCTGCCGGCTATACGCCGCTTGCGCGCGGCCATCGACGACGAAAACAAGGTCACTTGGCTGTGACTGATGGCAGAGTTGCTTTCAATGAATGAAGGAATTTAACTTTTGTTGTTGTTGTTGTTGTTGTTGTTGTTGTTGTTGTTGTTGTTGGGATTTCTAGGCGATGTTTTTCGCCAGGGCTAACCCAGAGAAGCGTACAGAACGCCACTGAGTAGGGCGGCCGTCGAGTTTTCTCTGTCATTAAGTGCCTATCGGCGGGGCTCGATCCCCCGAGCGCACAGACTGCAGTCTAACGCACTACCACCAGGCCACGAGGGTGAACTCATTTCTTCGCAACAAGTCTTATAATTTCAGTCGCGAAAGTCCAAACTGCGTGCGTTGCTGCCGTCGAGGCGTGACAAACAGTCCACAGTGACCACCGGCACCGGTTACTCGTCGCTTTCCTCCGGTGGTAAAGCGAAAAAAGCACAACCGAATTTGTCCGCGCCGTCGTCGTCCGTGACGCAGTCGACGTGTCTCATTTCAAAGGACGAGATTTGCTTGCAGGTGTGTTTGAGTGATTTGTTTTCGTCAAAGGCCGCCGGAATTTGCAAGTTTGTTGTGATACTTTGCAAGGTACCAAACCCCGAAGGTGGTAGGTTTTACCATTGAATGGGTCAGTAATACTGTCGCCTTGTCAGCGGCACAGCCCCGGAGCCACGCACTATTCTGGGGCGCAGAGATGGCATAGAAATCAGACTGTTGTTTTTTGCTAAAAATATTTTTCCAGATTTTTGCCCATGCCCACTGGTGCGTTATGTCTCACTGAAACCCGCTCTTCGAAATCGTGCAGGAGAAAATCGGCGAGGGCAGTTTCGCAGTGGTGAAGCGTGCCATCTGGACGCAGTCGACTGGCAGTGGCAGCAAGATTGGCGTTGCCGTGAAACTGATGCGTGACAGCTCCGCCTCGTTCGTCGACGAACTGCAGCAGGAGATCAACAACATGCACAAACTGAAGTTTCAGTATTTGGTGCGCCTGCACGGCATCGTATTGTCGCAGCCGATCATGATGGTAAAAAAAACACGGCAGCGCAAAGAAAACATGCTCTGGTTGACAAAGAGTTCTTCGCTTTTATGGCAATTTGTGGAAACAGCTTTCATGACACTCTCAGCAAAATGTATTTCCTGTGTTGTACAGTCCTTCTCAGATGGACTTGATATGTGATCTAGGATATGCAATTTAGGTACTCGATATGCAATTTAGGATTACTGATTGGTTGCAGCAGCTTTCTGCCAGCCAACCGTCAAACCCGCTTTGAAACCTGTTGTTTTTCATATTTGCAGGTGTTCGAACTGTGCGAAGGCGGTGCGCTGTTGAATCGCCTCAGGCACGCGGAGAAGCCGCGGTTTCTCGCGACGCAACTGATCGAGTTCTCGCTGCAAATTTGCAAGGGCATGGCCTATTTGGAGAGTCGTCGTTTCATTCACCGCGATCTGGCCGCCAGGAACGTGTTGTTGACTGCTGATGAAAAGGTGAATCAGTGGAGAGGGCATCGGAAAAAATTAAAAACTTTTTTGATAAAGCTTTTTTTGCTGAAGATCATTATTATTTTTGGTGTTTTCCTTTTTTCCAACTTTAGCAAGCGGCACAACAATCACTCAGTACCACAATGTTTCTTCAATTGTTGATCAAAAAACATGGCGTTGCTTTTTTGCGTCAGTGTCACGTTGGCAAAAAACTTTGGTGTTCAGATCGCAAAAATTGGCGACTTTGGTTTGATGCGTGCGTTGCCAGATCATAACGAGCACTACGTGATGTCGTCGCAGACAAAAGTTCCTTTTGCATGGTTGGTTTTATTCAATAATCTTCAGTTGCAGGTTGTTTAAGCCTAAGTTCTGCAGTTTGTTCATTGGCCATTGGTCTTGTGAAAAAATGGTCATTTACTGCATTTCGTATTGCTCAATCAGGCCTTGATGTAGTGCCCACTTGTCCTTCGTTGATGGTCTGGTTCTGTTGCGACAGCGGTTATTCTGTATTGGTTGAGCTTGAGCACATTCACAATCTTCCGTTTTTTTTTCTCAGGTGCGCCCCAGAGTCACTGAGGCGACGTCAGTTTTCGCACGCGAGCGACGTCTGGTCGTTTGGCGTGACACTCTGGGAGTTGTGGTCGTATGGAGAGGAGCCGTGGTGCGGCATGCGGGGCCCGGAGGTGAGTCTCTGCCATTGACATTGGCGTCGTGTGTTTGCTGCTGACGGGCTCTTGTTGTATTGTTTGCTGTAAAACATAAAAATATGAAAAATTATCAAAACGTATTACTGCTCTCGACTCGAGTCAACTCATATAAGTACGGCTTTACGCCGGATTGTCACGTCGCTGGGGCGCATTCGATGCAGTTTGATTCGAGCATTTGATTTGTTTATCTTTTCAGATTTTGGAACGAATAACGAACGGCGAACGTCTGCAGCAACCGCGCTTCTGTCCGTTGGGCGTGCAGGCGTTGCTCACAAAATGCTGGGCCCCTGAGCCGTCTGACAGGCCTCGGTTTGCGTCGATGAAGGACAGCATAAAAGAGGTTGGTGCAGTTCGCGCTGTTTGTTATGAAGGTTACATTGAGGAGAGACTGTTTAGAATGAAAAAAAACGAGTCGATTGGGACGTGCGTTGGCAAACCTGTCCACTCAAAATAACTCTCAGTGTGTTGTTTGTTTTTTCGTTCAGTTTCAATTCACCATTTTCGAAGTGCGAGAGTCGTGTGCCGCCAATGCAGAGGAGGATTTGATAGAGGTGAACGCAAACGACCGTGTGATCGTGGTCGATGGAAGGTTGGTGCTGCACAATGGTGCTTCTTATGGCTGCATGCCATGGGAGCAGTCGACTGATTGAATGCAGTGATGCAAAAATCATGTGTTTTTTTACTTAGAACAGATCGTAGCGGTATATCTGCCGCATTTTTGACGCTGAAAAGTCGCGTCATCACTTTTTGAGCCCGTAACGACAGCATTTCTGCACAATGTTCCTGCGTGCCCTCCATTCAGCGCTGAGCAGCAGCACTGGCTGTGCCAGAGTGTGCGCACGCGTGCCTACGGCCGTGTGCCGCGCAGTGCCCTTCGTTTCGATCAGTTCAACCAGCGAAATCGCAGGTCCGGCCGTTCCGCCTCGGGCGCCGCGAGCGCCGCTGCCGCGTGGGCCATTTCAAATCCGTTGCAAGTGAGGGATTATGGTATTTTGTATCCAAATCGAAACTTTGTGCCTCTTTTTGTCAGCAGTGATAAAGTGATAATAGCAGTCGTGTCGTCTCATGTTGCGTTTCGGTATTCATTCGATTTTCGCAATACAAATTGCAAAATAGTAATCTGTAACATGATCACCATGTCCAGGAAATTGCTCCGAGTAAACTACGCCAGAAAAGCGAACAGTTTTTCTTCGACGTTTCCCATTGTTCTGCTTTACATAGTTTTTTGATTGCATGTGTGTGTGTTTGGCTCTCGGGGGCCTGGTGCGTTGTTGTGGTGGGGTGTTATGACTTTTTGACTTTTTCTGTTTTTTCTTCTTCCAGGGCTCGTTCATTCATGCGGGCCACGGTGACGCGCGTGGCGGCCCGAGTTGGGGTCAGCCGGACAAGATCGACCCGCTGTATCTCAGGAATCCACTGCCACTCGCTGAGATTGGCTCTGGTACGCCACGCTTTGCGGCGTTGTATCTTAAGGGGCGTTCATGAAGCATTATTTAGTGAACACAGCTACGCGTCACTGAATACTGCTTCGTGAATGCCGCGTCAGCTTAGTTTCAGTATTTGAATTGAATGCGGTTGATGAATTCAATTAGTTTTGGCTGTTAGAGGTAGAATAAATTAATTGATAATAAACAAAATCTATTGGCATTGCAGCGCCGGTGCGAAAACGCAACGGATCACCCGAGATCATCGCCTCATTACTCGAGCTGGGTCGCAGCAGCACCAGGCAGTCGACGCAATCGAATGCAAACGCTACCAGGTAAGGACTCCGCCTCCACAACAATTCCTGCACAGAATTCATGCATCACGTGATCAACAACCAATCAGCTAGTTGGATATGTTATAATAGAGTTAGTGGGTAACTTCAAAACAAAATCTCCTTTTTAATTTTGAAATCAGCAGTCAGTCCACTCGCCCGCCCCGTCCACCGCCGCCGAATCGACCGAAATCGGCACAACAAACGACGCCGACGCCGGCAAACATGCTCGACTTGGAGGGCCTCGCCGCTGCGTTCGATGGACGTCGACACACGACCATTGGAGCGAACGAATCTGCTGGTCAGTGCTGCATCAGTTCGATGTTGTCTGTATGCTCAGTGTAATCACCAAGCCCCTGCTCGTGCAACGATCTGGTGGAACAACGTGGTGCGCGTGCGTGCGTATCACGCAGCTCTGCAACACACCGTCGCACGGGCCTGGTCCGAACTCGGCTGGTCGGGCAGAATTCATGCAGCCAGGCCAAGCGTTTGTTTCTGTGAAAAACCCAAGGCATTTCTGATAGACGAACAACAAATTGCAAACGCGTTCATTCAGGCACACGTTCAAGCGTGTCGCCGTACTCCAGCGCCGCCAGCCACTACGCCGCCAACGAGGTTGACCCGTTCGCTCCGTTCGACGACGTCGAGTCGCTCGATCCGTACGGAGCGATCGCGAGTCTCGACAGTGAGCGTCAACAACCGATCAGTCATAATAATGATGCGACAGCCAACATTGCGCCGCAGTGTCCGGCCAGCAGCAGGGGCGCATTGCCACAACCGAACGCCTCTTCCACCGTCTACTACTCACCACCACCGGCACTCGATGCGGCGTCGTCGGCGAACAAAGATGGCGGCGTCGTGGTTGCGAACGGATACCGGCGACTCCCGGACGCACAAACGACGCAAGCGCACAGCATGACCAGTAACAACCACAGCAATGTGACGGCGCCAACCGGCGGCACCACGTCATCGCAGAGCGGCGGCGGTATCGCGCGTGCTCGCCCCGTCGGTCGCGCGAGCCCGTACGGCTCACCGTTGCCGACGCCACCGAAGGCAAATGTGACTGCAACCAGTCAATCAACGACCAATCAAACGGCGATCAATGATTTATCGGCGTCCTCGTCGCATGGCTCAGTGGCGTTGAACGCGAGTGCACTCACGAACGCCTCCTCGGTGTTCAATGAGAGTGCGGCCGGTGGTGAGTGGTACAGGGTGTCCGAACGAACATGGCACTTGGTCGCAAGAGCGCGCTGAAAACTTGAATGCAACAAGAAAACACGGAATTCGGGGTGTTGCATTTGGGTTGGAATCAAGAAATCCATTTGTTTGGGTGGCTTCCTCTCTTCCCCGCCTGATATCGTTTGTTAATTCAGCTTGGTGCTTTGTATACCGCCCTGCGAAAAGAGATGACGTGTTCATTTGGACACTCTGTATCGTTTTTTCATATTTTAGTGAAACATGTGGAATGTGTTGAATGCTTGTGGACGAGCTCGATGAGAATCGCCGGCAAGTTTTCCATTCATAATGACCATGCCCCTGACGTTGTTCTGACGCATGCATTCAACTCGTTTCAAGTCGAACATTGTGAGTGTAATTTATTTCAAGTCGTAACGCATTCACGTTTCACAGGCTGCCCACCGAGTAGCGCTGCATCAGCGAAAATCTCGCCCGATGATCGGATTCTGAAAGTGAGCGAGCCGTTCACACCGACGTCGCTGCTGCAGCCGGCCGCTCATTCAACGTACAACTGGGAGAACATCAGCCAGGCACCACCGCCGGTGCAGTTCACGTTGCCGCCGGAGCCGGCGACGCTGCCAACGCACGCTCACAATGATCCGTTCGAAGTGAGCGGGGTTGTTTCTTTGGCGCTTTTGTGTTGCTGTCGTGCAGTCAGCTGATTGGCTGTGTTTGAATCGGCCAAAGGTCAAACGGTATGAATGGTTGAGTGTGGTGGATTCTGAAGCAATGCTTTTACGTTGTGCTTTCTGCATTGTTTCGAATACGACAGTTGGTTGCGGAAATCGCATGCATTTGTATCTATGACTGATAAGGGCCTTTCTGAAACGCTGTTTCGCTTCTTGCTGCGTTATGGCTAGTTTTTATAATAGATGTCAAGAATCAAGATAAGCTTGCGATTTGCATTGTGAGTACGTTTTACGGGAAAACTAGTAATAGGATTGACTGATGCTGCTCGTTTGAATTTTGCTGATTCACAGCTGCGCGTGCTGTGCTAGGCTGCTCAACTTGATGGACGTTTTCGCGCTACAAACTTCCGTCAGCAGTCAGCTCATTTGAGCTTGTTGCTATCCGATGAAATGCTGAAAAGCAAACACAGCTGTGTGATTTTTTTTAAAACAGGAAAATATGCACGGTTTAGCAAAACATGCGCGGCGTTTATTGTGATTGCTTGTTTATTCTTAAATTGAGTGGATGTTAACGGAAGGGACTGACAATAGTGGCGTAAAATGAAAACTCTGCATGATTGTTTGTGCTTGTGACCGTGAAATACTGTAAAATGCGGGGCGGGTTTTTAACGTACGCTTTATTGTGTTTATGATGATCTTCAAGAGGCTGCCATGCCGAAAGCAAGTGTACTGTTTTACGGTTTTGCATGGTCAGCCAACCCCGATTCGTCAGTTCGATAAGTCGCCACACAAGATGATTATTGAGCTGTTGTTGAGCGACTTTAGGACAGTTCATGGAACGCATGAAAAACTCCCACCGTTTTTAATTTTCTTTTAATTTTTATTGTATCTACGTTCAATTTTCTCGCAGGTACCCGCGGACGTGAAGCAACTGGCGTCGCGTCCGCGTTACAGCGATCTGCTGAGTTCGTCGTCGTCATCGTCCTCTCACACGACCCTGTCACCGGCAAGAGCACAGTCGCAGCACAACGCCACCAGTAATGTCGCTATCGACAAATACGCAAGCCCGGTGCTGCCGATTGCCACCACGTCTGCCATGCAACGAAATAATCACGCGACATCGACTGCAGCGGCAAGCTCCTCGAGTGCGATCAACTGGAACTCGAGTTGGAGTTCGAGTACCGGAGTGGCGAGGCCTCGACCTGGCAGTGCCACAACAACAACGCCTGCGAACATAACGACTAGCCACATTGCACAGCAACCAATTGCAACAATGGTCCAACAATGGCCCACTTGGTCTGCCGGCCAGTTCGCTCAAACTCGCCCACCAATGTACAATTTTGCAGCAGCGCCGTTTGACGGTTGGTTTTTTTGTTTTTTTTGTGTGTAATTTTGTTTTGTTTAGGCAACGTTTCAAATGAAGTCGCGAGACACTTTTCAGTTGCTCGCTGTATTGTTGCTGAGTAGTGTGTGACGCTGGAATCTGCACAGCGGTTCAGCAGACATCGTTCCGAGACCCAATGCAGTTGCAGCAGATACCGTCTTTCGTGTGGTCCCGAGTTTAATGACTGTCCTTATTTGAGGGGCACGCACGCCTCTTCTGCATGTGATGTTGACGTTGACTAGACCGAACTGCAAAGAGCCCTCATACAATTTGTTTAATTCCAGTGTGATCGCACTTTCCAGTGTCGTCTTTCGTTGCAGCGCATCGCACCGTCCACCTGGCCGGCTACGGCAGCACGAGCGCAACGGCAGCGGGCGCTTCTGCCGCCTGGTTCGGTCACCAGACGCCCTCGCAGCCGAGCGCCACCCTGCGTCCGGTGTGGTCGCCCCAGGCGGCACAGTCGTTCTCGTTCGCACGCAACCAGCCGACCACTCAGCCGTTCGCACGTGCCTCCGCGCCGCCACAGCAGACGGTGCTGCTGCCGGCGCAGTACACCGGCACGTCCGGCACTGGTCAGCTTTATTGGACATTTAGTTTGACTAGCAAGTTTGAAGCGTGTGGGGGGGGTGTGCTGATGAGAAAAAGCTACATGCCCTCAGTCTACAGCCGTGATTTTCGAAACTCACGTTCCACCGCTGTTCTGGTTGCATTTGGTTTGGTTATCTTACTTTGATTGGTGAATCTCAAATTTTATACTCGCATGCTGTTTCAGCGGAACGAACCGAGTTCATTTCATTTTATCGGTCACCAGTGTCTCCCATTCTCAATCATGCAACCACTCAACTGTTGAACCCAGTGCTCGCGTGTTGCAGCGCGCTCGACCCCGCCCACCAGTGGTGGCCAATTAGCGTCATCATCGCAGTCGACGTCGACGCCTGATGTTTCAACGGCACTACAAAGCACCACCGCCGTATTGGACATGTTCGATCCGTTGACGTCGCGCCCCGCGAAGACGCTCGTTCAGCAAGTGCACCAGAAAACGCCGTTTGCCAGGTCGCTGCTGCGTTCTGACGCTCTGTTGTGCCGTGAGAACTGCTGGTTTGAAGGCACACGTGAAATGCAGCACTTGTGCTTTGCTGTGTGCTTGTTGATGCACTACGCACCCATGCAGTGGACAACGTGCAGACTCGAGACAGGGACTTTTTCACTTTTGTGCAGTTGTGTGAAATTGTGAAAGTTGTCAAGTTTATGTCTGAGAAACGCGTGTTTCCTGTTTTCTCCAGTCTTGAGCGTTGCGCGGTGATGCTGAAGCGATGCGATCAGAACGTGGACAGGGCGACGCGACAGTTGAAAATCGAGAAGCTCGTCGACATGGGCGTCGCCGGCGACAGCGCGGTGGCTGAGAGCGCCTTGGTCGCTGCCAAGTGGGACTTGAACGCTGCTGCCGACAGACTCATCTGTGCATCGTAGTCAACCAAGCCACTGTTTAGGGGTGGTCTGATTGAAACCGGTTGCTTTGTGTTGGTTTTTCTGGATTTCGCTTTGTTCAGTTTTTCTGCTCATTGGATTTCAATGCAATGAGGCAATGCCGTCGTGCTTTTCATTCACGTTGTGCGATGTTTTTTTTATAATATCAATTTTAGAATTGAAAAATTTTAGGCTGATAAATTCTGTATTTGTGTTTTAATGCATCGTATCATGATTTGATGATCGTACATCCCGATGATTCCACTTGTGTGCATGCTTCATTATATCAGAAAAATTTTGTCTGTCTTGTTTATTTTGAGCGTTGTGTACGGTGAAGTACCATTATATTCGATCTGTTAATTGTACGTACTTTTCATTTGTATTTGTTGTGTTGTTGCAGTAGTGCTAACAATTTGTTTATTTTGCATGTTTTTCTGATGATGTTGTTTGTTCTTCTTGGTCGTTCAATTTTCATGTACGTGTTTCAAATGTTCGTAGTTTTTCATAAAAGTGTTGGTTGATCAAAAATTTCTCGAAACAAGTATGTGATGGTTGTATTTCAGCCGGTGCAAATTTTTTTCTAAATTTTTTTTATTTTTTGTGCAGATTTTTTTAGTATTTATTGTGCTTCTGTTTTGTTTTCCTTTTCTTAAGTTTGTATGAATAGGTCACCAGTGTTTATACAATATTTTTGTAACCATTTTGAATTTGTGACTATTCAGTTCGATTTGTCTCCTTTTCAATTTTGTTTTGCCAATAATGGAGAAATTTAATTTTGGCCATAATGGTGAACATGCATTTGTCTGATCAAAAACCATTTTTGTAAAGTCTTGTTTTCCTTCTTATGCTTAAATTTTTTTAAATTTATTATTACAATTGTTTATTTTTTACATGCGATATTCTCGGGTTCAGTTTGCATCTTTTGATTCTCTTGTTGGAAGGAAAAAAAACAGGCTTTCAGTTGTTTTGTGCTCGCGAATGCTTGCAGGATATTAGAAGAATGGAATTGCTAAAATATAAAAAGCTATGGTTGGTGTTTATTGGACACTTTGTGTTTCATTCAAAATCGGTGTACAAGTGTTCCGAATAGTGGCCGTTTGAGAGTGCCATAGAAGTACATATTACGTGTGGCTATTATTGTAACAGTCGATGGCGAAATTTTTGAACGAACGTTTTTATCACTCTTGGGTTTTGTTGTGCCTGTATTTCTTGGCGATACTTCCCTGGCGATTTGGGGCGTACCGGGCAATGCGGTTGTTTCGAGACGCAAACCGTTTGGAATCGTTCCCAGTGTGTCCAATGTGTTTTTGCAATTAGACGCATAAAATTTTGCTCGTTTCTCCAGTCTCCGCCTCAGTCTCGTTCGCATGCCGTGTTGTTCGTTGCAGTAAAGCCACCGAGGGAGTGCGTGTGGTGTGTGTCGCAGCAGGGCGTGGCTTGCACTTGACAGCAATGTCCACGTGTGACCATGAACGTGCGTGCTCTGCAATCGATCGTACAATCACCGTTGAACAGCTTCAAGTGAGATTTGCTTAAAGTCAAACAGAAAAGTTTGTCACAAAACCTCTGCGTATCGTCGTGTGTGTCCATAGCAGAAAGTTTTATGTCATACTTTTGTCACTTTTGGACTTATTGAGATCGGGGGTTCTTTCATAATGGAAAAAAATTGAAGGTATCTAGATATAATAAAAACTGATTCGGCGAAGCCCAGGCGGCCTTTCAATTTCTGCGCACTGTCGTGCTTTGGAACAAAACTTCTAATCATGCTCGAAATGTTGTGAAAATATGACATTTTCTTCCACGAACACGTCGGAATTAGTGTTATTTTGATCAGCAGCTGCATGGATCCGGTTAAAAAGACGTTGAGAGACGTTCGATGTCTGAATGACAGAGAACTGCATTTTGTTGGTGTTGGGATTTTTAGGCAATGTTTTTAGCTAGGGTTAACCCAGAGAAGCGTACGGAACGCCATTGAGTAGGGCGCCCATCGAGTTTTCGTCTGTCATTAAGTGCCTATACACCCCTCGGCGGGGCTCGATCCCCCGAGCACGCAGACTGTAGTCTAACGCACTACCACCAGGCCACGAGGGTGACTGCATGCTGATTGGTCTCATTTGCCAGCGTAGTCGAGCCAATCAGCATGCGCGGTTTGCAGGAGAGCGAACATTTGTACGAGACGGCGCAGAGCAGCAAGCAGCCAGCGAGCGAGGCAGCGTTTGTGTACGCGACCGCGTTGACGCACAGCCCGCGCGGCACTGATGTGAAACTTGGCATCACATTGTTGGATGGTGGGTTGGCTGGACGGGACGTATTTTATGGGTCGGACGTATCGGAGTTTCCTGTTTTTTTGTGAAATCAATGGATACACACGGACCCGTGCATGTCCGATGGTGTGGTGTGGTGGAGGACCATGAGTGGTGGCGGTGGGTGCCACTGTCGCAACACGAGACATCTTGCCAGAAATCGCAGAGCTTTCGTGCCCAGAAGCGTTTTTATTGCTCATGATTGTTTTTCAACGGCAGTGCATTTTTGTGGCACCAACCACACACACACACACAGAATCGACATTCTGACATTCTGTGCCGGAGACTTTCAAAAATGTTCATTGGTGAAAATTGTGCGCTATTGTTTGTTGATTTGCGGCCACCGCACCCCAGTGGTCTACCGCACGGTCGCATCGCACGGGTGTGGTGTTTGAGTGATCGTTGTCACTTGCACAAGTATTTCATCATCGTTTCTTGACGCTTGCAGATCTGTACCACCGAAGTGACAGCACCCGGCAAACGCGCGATGACTGCCGGTTCTACCACGCTGCGGCGTTGGCGCGACTCAAAGTCAGTGAGCTCAAGTGCACTGTGCAGTTTGTTTTTGTAAACCTTGTACGCGTCCCATACGAAATGATTTTTGATTTCGAAAATTCTAAATCTGCATCACTCTGAAGTTCCTCGCCAGCTACGCCCCTGCAATCCATTTCTATTTCCATATGGCACTGCAGTGGAGGCGTAGTTTGCCTGCACAGAATGTATGCAGTCACCAACCAATCAGTTCATTGCATGTGATTTAGAAATAGCCTGCAGTCGCTGACCGTGATCGCCAGACCGCCGCGCAACTTTGTTGTCAAGAAAAAATCTAAAAAAATATTGATTTCTGCTGAAACAGAATTGTTGTTTTGTGCAGGACTACACTGCAGCAGTGCACTGTCTTGCCACACATGTACAAAAGACGAATCAACCGCAGAACGCACGATTCGAAGCGTTACGCGCTGAGATTGAGTGGAGATCGATGAAAGGTGATTTATGGAATTTGAAAACAGATTCACTGGTGTTGTCGTAGTGCAAACAGTGCTCCAAAATGACACCGCTAACTGATGATTGGTTGCAGCTAAATGCCAAGCATTGATTGGTTTGTCAGTTACAAACAATTAGAGTGCTGAAGCGGGATCTTTTTGCTTACAAGCCGATTTTATTTGACGTAAACGAATATCTCGACTTCAGCTGGCGTAGATTTAGCAAAGTCATTGTATTTCTAGGCCGCTTGTTCGATGGTTTGGTGTATTCGGGCGCAGTGGCGGCCGGTGTGGCGACAGCTTTAATTCTCGTCTGGTCAATTCCGCGACTTCTGGCGCGACATTGAATTTCGGAATATTAAAAATTTTAATTTTGGTTATTGATATCTGTTTTACACTGTTTTCTGTACATGTACCTTCCTAATCACTATTATATTCTTCCAATATAAGAGAAATACAATTCGAAGTGAACATCAACGTACCAATGCGCATTTGCGATTCGAAGTGTGCCCTTTTTTGTTGGTTGGTTGTTTCGGTTCATGATGTGATTCCGTTTGTGTTTTTGCACCTTTTATACTCGTTGAACAGTTGAGCACACACTGGGACACACCTGGTTGCTTCGGTTGGCTGCAAATGGAAGACGCTGATTGGTTGCACGGCTCCTGGCACATGCCGCAACGCAAACCAAACCACTCACTGAACAACAGTGACGTCTTGTGTCTCGTGTGTTCATCTGCGCTTCACTTTTATTCGCACTTTCGTATTCTTGTGTGTTTGCTGCTTCGCTTATGTTTTTCTGTATGTTTACGCACGTATTTCTGTACATGTCAGTTCACGAGTTTCATGGTAGTTGTGCTAATATTGATATTTGAATAATCGGTAACATTGCTGTCTGCAATTTCTTTCTGACACACAAGGATTCCTTCTTTTTTTTGCTTTCTTTCTTCTGACCGTTCGCTTTGTTGTTATGAATGGTGATGCTCTGTTTGTTTGAAACTGTTCTGGAGAGGAGATCATGGCTTAACACTGTGCAATGATAATGACAACAGGTTCAAATAAACAGGATGTACATGGTAAGCCAATCACACTAATCCCTGCTTTGATCTCGCTAAATTGTTATTTTCTGGTTTTTCAGTATTAATCCATGGGGTCCTAGTTTTAAGACCGAGCACCTTCTTTCCTTGACACGTGATGGCACAGTATGCTTGCACGGTCACAGTCACAAACACAGGCAGACTGAACCATGCAACAGTAAACGAAAGTACACCCGTGGGCGAAAGTGAAACGGTCTTCGGACTAGAACACTTTGGCAACCTGTTTTTTACGACCTGTCACACAGACACACTGTTGATGTCAAGGTGAAACGTGACAAAATCGGACGAACACGCGATTTGCTTTTTTGACCAGCTGTCTAATGGTGGCATCGTTCGTGTGTCGCAGGTTCTAATAAACAGACTTTATTTTTATTTTGTTCTTTTTTTGTTGGTGCTGTGGTGTTTTTTTTGATTTTGAACGATAATCATTTATATGGGAAACGAAATGCAGATAAATGCAAAGTCATCAGTTGGGTAAAAATCGTGAACTGTGAAGTAAAGACAGCATGGTTATTTCGCAACCACGCAGTGTGGCTATTTGTTTTCTTGTGTGGGTTCACTTCAGAAACTAAAATTTCATTTCAAAACAAAGTTATTTCAAGGTTCAAAATTAAAAAAGCACTGCTCAACAAGAAACTCGTAAAAATAATTTGGAAAATCATGGAGTCGGCCGAATTTGCGGTGGACGAAAATGTGACACCGGAAGAATTGAAGGTTGTTGTGTCTGGTCCTTATTTTGGTTTGTTTCTGAGTGAGTTTGCCATTTTTCTGTCATAGATGTTCTAAATCGTGCATTGTCAGTGTCAGAGAAGATAAGTGGGTAGAGCTGAGTGCTGCTGGCTGATTAGTTTTGATTGATTGATTGATTACTGATCAGCTCGATTGTGTGCTGAACGCCCGTCTTTTGAAGGCTGATGGTGCTTGATTTTGAAAAGCATTGTGTCCATTTTTGTCGCAGCTACACGAGTCGACGTACCTGGAGCAACTGAAGCGCGGTCAGCCGTCGGCGAAGGCAACGTTTGACTATGCGGTCTGCTTGATACGCGGCACGAAACAGCAGACGCAGCTCGGCATAAAAATGTTCGAAAGTTCGTGCAACTGTTGCTCTACAAGTGTTTCTTTGAATATCAAGTTTGTTTTCGTTGAATAGGGTAAAATTAAAAAACAAAACAAAAAACCAGCTTGCTGGTTTGGAACTTTGATTAAAATTCCTTGTTGATTTTTAATGCTGCCAAATGTAGTGGTCACGTTTTGAATTTTACACCTGTTCAAGTACTGATCAATCCTTTCAGTAATTTGAAACTCCGCTGTGTGCAGCCGCGTTTAATTTCATTGTGTAAATTTCAGTCTGCAACTGATTTGACCAATCAGCTTTCAGCTGTCATTTCAATTTTGTTTCAGATCTGTGTCAACGCGACGAGGAAGACATCGAGAAGCGTACCTATGTCTATTATTTGGCAGTTGCAAACACCAGACTCAGCGTAAGTGAACAGACTCCTGGGGGGGGGATTGGCTGCAACGCCCTTATTGGCTGTTTTTGAATCGATAACACTGATTGGCTAGTAAGCGCGTCACACAGACCAACCGCAGGAAACGTGCGATGAGCAAACTTTTGCTTTGTTTTTATAGCTTTTCCTGACGTTCCACTGACTGTCTTTTTTGTAGAACTACGACACCGCGCGTCAGTACGTGGAGATGTTGCTGTCGCACGAGCCAACCAACAACCAAGCACTCGCCTTGAAACAACTCATTGAGCATCGCATGCGTAGAGGTACAACATGCCTGTTTAAAAACCTGTCACCCGTTTCGCAGCATAAGCTCCCGAAACAAGAAAGAACGGAATTGTTTTGGCAAGCGAACATAATTCGTTCTTATTCTTGCATGCTCTATATTCTGCGGAAAAGTGACAGGTTAATAACAATGGTGATAGTGATAATGTGTTTGAAAAGTAGGACTGCGCGAGTAACCAATCAGCGAGCTAAGAAACGCTGTTTTTTCGTTATTATTTCAGATGGTCTGGTCGGTGCAGCAGTGATTGGCGGTGGTGCATTGGTGGTTGGCGGCATTCTCGCTGGCTTGTTTAAGGCGCTCGCACGCAGATGATCAAATGGATCGATTTGCATGTGCAACAAGGTCGTGGAAGTGATCTGAAAGAAAGCATCGGTTTTTACAGTCGAACTCACCTTTTTTTGTGCTGCTGATCGGCTGCTGCATCGAACAACGTCGGGGTTGAGGTCAATTCATACTGACGTACGTCAAGGGCACGTCTCCATGGACGGTGGGATGCAATAACACGAGACGTGACGTGACGTGACATGCAAAATTTTTCACATTTTTTTCATTTTCAGTTTGAAAAAAATCCGGATTTAAAAAACGAAAAAATGAAAAAATCAAGCCCCCTTACTCTACATACGTCAGTATGAACGGACCTTGACATCGTTGAGGTGTTTTACTGCGACTGTAATTTGTGTCCCACTTGAACTTTGAAAAGTGTTGTTGTTTTGTCTTGGTTCTCTTGCATAAACAGTTTTGCTTTCAAATTTACCGTGGTAATCCACCACACACGGTGATCTACTTATAAGTATTTTGAAAATGGCATGGCAAATGTTAAACGCAAAACAGTGTATCATTTTTGTGAGTTTTATGAACCAGTTCACATGTTTTCTTTTTTATTTCATGCGCATTTCCAACTTGACTGTGATGTTTGTTTGTGAATAAATGAATGGCTTTTGTGAAAACTTGCGGTTTTGCCTACTTATAGCAGCGTATCAGCGCAGTGGGGCAAGTATTTTTTGTGTGGTGATAGTGTGAATCAGCATGTTGCATATTTTCAACGTGTCCATTGCGAAAGAGTCTGTCAGTGAAGCAATTTTTGCGGCTGTTCTTCGGCGATTGTCAGTGAAGCAATTGAAAAAATATTGAAAGTGAATGGTCAAATTCACTTTTGTTTGTAAGTTATTGATTGGCTGCATTGTAAGTTGAACCTGCGAACAAGCATTCACCAGTTGCATATTGTTGAATGTAACAAGCAAGTGTTGACTGAAATTCTGTCACGAAGTTTCGTTTTCGGCACAAGCACCAAGTCAACCAAATGACAGTTTTACCAGGATTTTTGACTGCTTCAGCAATGGAAGTTGATCCTGGGTGTGCAGCGGCGATTGTGGATGATGAAATTGACAACGACGAATTGCAGGTTGGCTGGCGTTAATTGACGTCGGTTGTTCGGTTTTGTTGGCAACCTTTTTTACTTGACCACCACTCACAGTGAATGTACTTTCGGCTTGCGCAATTCAGATTCCATGGAGATTCCAACTGAAAAGCACGAGCATTTTTCAATTTGTAACACACCCTACTCCACACCGGTTCCGGGAAATCCGGCAGGTCCGGTACCAATACTTCGGGTGCTGTGTTCCAGATGGTTTGGTGCTGCGGTGCATGTATTGCTGAGTGTTCCGTATGCCAGCCAGTGCTCTTGTTCGCGACTGTTCATACTGACGTACGCGTATTCGGCACGTCACGTCAGGTCTTGTGTTTTAGCAAGCTACCGTTCATGGAGTCGTCCCATTGACGTACCGTACGTCAGCATACGTCAGTGTGAACAGGCCTTAAGCCGCACTTTCTCGGTGGCAGCAGTGCACCGGGTGCTGCGGCGGGACTCCCCGGGTGGTCTGTTGACATCTCGCATTTGTCGTACGTTTGCGTTTGACGTGCAGCGTTGCAAGCAGACGTACGAGACGCAGCTGTCACGCGGTCAGCCGTCCTGCGTTGCGATGTTCGACTACGCGACGGCGTTGATCCGCTCGCGAACGCACAAGGACGTGCGACTGGGCGTCGCGTTGTTGCAAGGTCTGCTCTTGGGAAGCTTGTGCAACTTTTGTTGTCGAATGGGATAGTTGGGCATGCGATGTCGGGGCATCAGCGACGTTTTGAAGCATCAATACAATGTATCAACAAACCAAAAATACGACGCATAACAAGTACAAAACGACGAACAGCAGTATAAAGGTCTGAGGAAATTTGACAGCTTGAATTAGAATGTGTTGTCATTGCTCGCTTAACACGCTTGACCATGTGTGCACTGTGGTTCAAGACGCGCTTTTTTACTATGGTGTGCGTTCACAGTTTACTGGTTGTTTTTACTGTTTCAATAAAACTTACGGCGGGGACAAACCGTGTTCTTTGTCGTTGTTGCAGAGCTGTGCAAGCAGGACGAGGAAGACGTGGAGAAACGTGATTACGTGTATTTTCTTGCCATTGGTCACACAAAGTTAAAGGTTCGACTTGGAACTGTGTTGCACTGGCCGATTTTTAAATTTACCGTAATTTTCTTCAATATTTCTTGTTGTTTTGAAAAATCTGCAGAATTACGACGAAGCTCTGAAGTTCATCAAGTTTCTGCTGCAAAATGAACCGACTAACTATCAGGCACGCTGCATGAAGGCACTGATTGAACAGCGCATGCGCAAAGGTGATTCAAACGGAAGTTTGCATTTAACGTTGCAATTTTTCTTGTCGCTTTAGTTTCTTTCCCTGACGATCGGGAGAATAGCAGAAAATCAAGTCGCAGAAATTTCTTGCAGAAAATACAAATACACACCAAAAAACTTATAGCCTTGCTGCTCGACATTCAACTGCTTCACCAAGGTATTGTGGTTGGTTTTCTTGTTTCAGATGGTTTGGTTGGTGCGGCAATTGTTGGTGGCGTATTTATGGTGTCTGGTGTGGTTGGACTCGGTGTGTTGGCTGGGTATCACGCTCTGAAACGACGGTGACCGCACGCAAGAACAATCAGTTCATCAATGAAAACATGTGTTTTCGGATTTTTATGTGTCGCAACTCAAATGCTACTTCTAATTTTAACTGTTTTGACAGTTAATGCGGTTAAAGTTTTTTTCATACTATAAGCGTGTTTCAGGATAGTTTCTTTCTCGTATTTTATATTGTAGTTTTGCTTATTGAGTATAACTACGTGATTAATAAAATGTATGATAATGTCGAAGGTCTGTATCTTTCTCACACTTTTCTGGTTGCAGAAAACCTCAACTCAGCCATACCTACGTCGTGTTGAACTTATTATGGTGCCAACTGACAGACCGAGCCAATTCGAGTGAGAATGTTGTGTTGCTTGGTTTGAAACAAAAAATGTACAAGTCAGCGAAAGCAACCAATCGCCTTGCTTTATCTCATTTGATTTTTCGAATCTCTGATCTGTTGAACTGATTTAAAAAAACAGTATAACTTCAATGGTAAGTTGCTTCTTGCTTTGCTCGGAAATTTCAACAGCTGTTTTCTCGAAACATCTGTCGGTCTCATACCAGGAGTTATGGTTTCGAAAATTCTGGAACGTTCTTTGAGTTTTAGTCTGGGTGGGTCTTTGCATTAAATAAAAGTGCAGTCAGTTTGGTTGGTTGGCCCACTTTACTTTACGTTCTTATTTCATTTTTTCAAAAAAATCGTAAAAAAATAGTTTTTTTGAAAACTTCAGGAAGCAAGTTTTCGTTTCGTAGTAGCAGTGATTTTTGTCACGTCTCTGGATCTGACACGACGCAGTGAAGTGATCAATAGCAATTCCAAATGAAGATGACTTCTGAAGAGCAAAAGAAACAGGTCAGTCGCTGGTTGTTTTTTGTTGATCTCAGTCCAACTATTTCAACTCACCTATTGTTCAAGGGTGGTCCATTGGGCGTCAGATATTCATCATAAATTCATCTCTAAAATTAAAAAAAGGCTGAGCAAATTTCAAACGCAAACGAAGAAGCAGACGGGAAAAGTAACCGCAAACTGCTCTTCCATCGTTGCAGGCGCTACAAGAGAAAGAGCTCGGCAACACAGCGTACAAGCAGAAGGACTTTGACGCTGCGCACAAGCACTATGACAAGGCCATACAGCTGGACCCGACCAACATGACGTTCCACACGAACAAAGCTGGTCCGCTTTCGTTTTCATCTTTGTTGTTGGCAACAGCAACGACCTCATATTATGACTGTCGTCGTAAATTTGACAATTTGAGCGTTATGGATTTTTCTTGTGTCACATTTAACTTTTTTTCAACTTGCCGTGTTTCGACTTCAATATTCGACTAAGCGTTCACTCACTTGCAAACTTTGGAAGTTTCGTTTGCAGCCGTTTATTTCGAGCAAGCGAATTACGCGGACTGCATCAAAGCGTGCGAGCAAGCGGTCGAGACTGGTCGTGAGCATCGCGCTGACTTCAAACTGGTCGCCAAGTAAATTGATCACCGGAATTTGTTTGTGTTTTTTTGTTAACGAAGTGATTTGAGAGGGCCACGCCACTGATGAGGGCAAAATGTAGCAAAGAGCAACTTGGTTGTTGCTAGAAAATTGGTCATGGCATTCGTCGGTCATGGAATGAAAGCTGTTTTTGTGGGGTTTGCGATTGATTGGCTGACGACACACGAACTGGAATGCAGACACTTCGAACGTGTGCAGTAATGAGTATGACGGTCTCTCTTTTATGAGCAAGTGATTTCCTAATTGTTCAGAGCTCTTGCACGGATGGGCAATGCGTACTGGAAGATGGGCGATGAGAAACAGGCGGTGTACTTCTTTGATAAATCGTTGTCGGAGTACAGAGATGCTGTAAGTTCTGGTTTTGGTTTTCAGTTTTTCAACGTAACACCGATGTTGGACAGGTTTTAGTCCTGGTAAAGTCAGTTTTAATGTGTTGGAGCTTGAAACCTAGCATACGGTCAACGTTTTTACTGTACGGATCCCGAGTATCAAATCATAAGTTTCTCTGCGTCTCCCCCAACCTCATAACAAAATCCTGATGTGCAGCACTTCTAATCAACAGTATCTGGTCGTAAAGATTCGCTTGCTCTGTATTCTGCGAAAAAAAAACTTAACAAGTTTTGAAGAAACATACTGTAAATCCCACGGGGAGTTATTACGGCTATGAGGAAGTTGTGCATGAGCATCACAACACATAGCCCATCCGCGCGGGGAAGTGTGATGCGGCGAAGTTATGCCTTGACACCGGCAGAATCTTCCTGCTTGTAACTTTTTACGTGTACCTGTAAATGTCAGAAAAAATGTATTGCAAGAAAGAGAACAATGGAACGGAAATCTAAGTTTTTGTCACAATAGCAAACGGAAAGATGTCAGACCACAACAGAAACTACAACGTTTTTGTTAGATTGTATTTGAGTTACCAATTTGTATTTTTTCAGGATGTCGTGAAAAAGCGCGCCGAAGTGCACAAGATCGTGGAGGAGAAGGAACGACTGGCAATGATTGACCCCGAGAAAGCGATCCAGGAGAAAGACATCGGCAACAAGTATTTCAACGAAGGTATCTGGGTACTTAGCGAATGTCAGTCAGCGGGAAAAGGGAGGCACACCACACACTTGCAGTTTTGAGTTTTCACGGCCTTCGTGGTTGTCTGCGAAAGAAATAAAAATCTGAAGAATGGTCGATTCAATGCTGAGCTCTGAATTTTCCCCGACGACCGCGGTGTGTCGGTGCAAGATCGTGCCAAAACCCGACATGGTACAACAACACTAGGTAGAAAGCGTGCTGTGACAGATCTAACTACATCCGACTCTTCTTAAATGTAAATGTGATTCTTAAATCTAATCGGAGTAGCTACTTTACGTTTTTGAGCTGTTCTTTTTAGAAACCGGTTGCTGTTGATTGTCAAAATAAGTTTACGTCTTGTTCAACACAACTTTCTGCACAGGCAAATACCCGGAAGCGATGAAACATTACACACAAGCGATTCAACACGATCCGAGCAACGCCGTCTTGTACAGGTAGTCTGTCAGCTGAGTTCACGTGTTTCTGCAATGTTTCCGCGTTCCAAGCTGCATTGCTGTTTTTGAAATTAGTGGCTTCCCAGCACCTGCAGTTCACTGTGTGTTGGAAGCACATAACACATGGTGCCGATCATCACGCAGCAGAACAGAGACGTGTTAGGTTACGTCCCAGCACGATGTTGGTGCACGCGCCCGTGCCTGATCAGCAAGCAAGATTTATTATGCAAACTTTGTAGTAACCGAGCCGCGTGCTACACCAAACTGATGGAATTCCGTCTCGCACTCAAGGACTGTGAAACGTGCATTGAAAAGAATCCGAAATTTAGTGAGTGTGTTTGATTCGGTCTGTGGGATTTCGGTTTTGACTGTTTTAGTGAACGCGTTGAGTGCTTGTACAAAGGCTAAAAATCAGTGCGTTGGAATTCAAAATGCAAAAAATGCAAAAATTTAACAACTGTGAATTCCTGAAAACAGTTAGCCCATTTTTGGTTCATTTGAATTTTGCGCAGGCAACATGTTTGCAGTGAACGAATTGTGTTTGATTGCTTGGTTGAAACTTCACTGCAATTCAAGTTATTGAGGCTGTTTCATTGTTGTTTCATTTGCAGTCAAAGGTCACATCCGCAAAGGTGCTGCATTGGCCGCATTGAAAGAGTGGACGCGCGCACAGCACGCGTACGAAGATGCGCTAGAGATCGATGCGAACAACCAGGTGAGCGGACAACCTGGAAGAAAACGTTCGGTTTGTGGGTCACGGTTGAGGATTTTTGTAGAAAAACGAAATGTTTCCACAAATATCTTACACCGAGAATTTTTGAGTGAAGTGGCAGGAAAAGAGGAACTAACTGATGTTTATCCGTTTTAGAATGTCAGATAGAACAAATTAGGTGGTATGCGGTCGGAACTAGTTTTCATTCTCCCGTGCCAAGTCTGTTTCACTGTTTCGTGTAATTGGTCATAAGTGGCTATATTTCAACATTTCAAGCTCAGTATAAATTGCGCATACTGATAATGGCTGAGCAAACTTTTGGGCTCGACCTCGACGACCAATCAGGACACACGCACGCAACTGTACTCAATCAGCGAGTTGCCCAGTTTGCTGCAGGAAGCGCGCCAAGGCCTCGCGCAATGCTACCAGCAGGAGTCCGTTCAGTCACCGGAAGAGGCACGCAAGAAGGCCATGAACGACCCAGAGGTGCAGCGGATCCTCGGTGACCCCGTGATGCGCATGATACTCGAACAGATGCAGGACAACCCGGGCGCCATCAAAGAGTCCGTGTCGTTGTTGGCGAGAGTTTTCCGTTTTTCGAAACAACCCCGTATTCTTCTAGTGTTTTATTTTTCTGAGATGTTGCACAGTCAAAGAGTAAACACACAGGTAGCGTGTGTTTGTTGCTGTACAAGAGAGAAAACGATCGTATTTGTCGAAGAACGGCAGACCAGTGTGAGCACGCACAATGCGAACAGAAGAAAAGAAACGTCTTTTTTCTTGCAGGCATCTACAAAATCCGGAGATTCTGAAGAACCTGCTGAAACTGCGTGATGCGGGCATTGTGCAGATGAGGTGAAGGCGGGAAAACGGGAACGTTGAATGCACTACTCATAGTCCGCATGAGACTTATTTTGATTTTTCGATCTAATTCTCAAGTCAATCGCACGTGATTGGTCGACGATTTCATTTTTGTGATTTTTTATCGAACGCTCATTGGTTGAATTGAAAGTCTTGAGTTTGTTTGAACCACCGGTTTGCGTCATCAACTTTTAATGAAGCATTTCCTGTTGCCGTTTGTTGGTATCATTTTCGGTGTTGTTATTTTGTGCGTTGTTTTTTCATCATTCAGTGAAATGTTGATCTTTGAAGTTCAAGCATTTTTGACATTCAAAAGATGGAATGGAATCTCAAAATCATATCAGTCACCACATCACAAAACAACATAATGAAGCAATTTGTTGGAATTAACAAGGCTTAATTTGCAGAACTGGAAATGTTGCAAAAATTCACTGAATCCTTATTGGTGACATGAAAGAAGACATTGCTAGGCAAGGTTGACTAGAATTTACGGAATATTGCGATGATCACAGGCAAATGTACTATCGCGGCCCAGGAGATCGCGGCCCGGACTATCGCGGCCGAAGCATCGCGGCCTGAAAGATCGCGGCCTGGACGATCGCGGCCTGAACGATCGCGGCCCGGACGATCGCGGCCTGGGACGATCGCGGCCTGGGATGATCGCGGCCTGGGATGATCGCGGCCTGGGACGATCGCGGCCTGGGAGGATCGCGGCCTGGGACGATCGCGGCCTGGGACGATCGCGGCCTGGGACGATCGCGGCCTGGGACAATCGCGGCCCGCGAATTTTCATACCTTGTCATATATCCAGATCAGACTGGCAATTTACATGTGCCAGTCATCGTGCATTGTGTATGTACATGAAACTGTGCTACTCAAAGAAAGCTATTGGCATTTTTTTAAACTAAATTCAAAATTTTGACCGCCCCCAAAGTCACATGCACACCCGCGCCTACCCCCATTAAAAATTTGCAGCTGTCTATCTGGAAAATTTGCTCCAGCTATCAATATCGCCCTCTAACGACAATCATCTCCCATGTGAACGACTTGTGTGAATAGAGTTGTTAAAAAAACAAAAATTGTCATTTTTGCTTTTTTTAAAGAAAAATTTAAAAAAATTTGAAAATCAAAGTTGATCTAAATCAATCAAGAAGTTCGAAGAATCACATCTGACGAGCAACGCCCCCCCGAATGACTCCCGTAGGGCGGAACTTACCAGATTTTGTTTTGGTGACCTCATTTACCCCTTTTCCAAACCGTTACCATCATACCTCTTCTAGTGTTTTGGCCCTCAAAACGCAACTAATTATCCCCAGTTCAAATGAAAGAAAATTTACCGGCTTGAAACTCGATCCATTGTGATGACGACGCCACGACACGACACGAAACAGCAACCAGACAAAGTACAGCTGTAGCGCTTGCAAACAGTGCAGCTCGGACGCTCATAATTCAGATTGTGAGGCGAATTGTCACCTTATCTGCATCGGAAATGGTAAGACAACATTTGCGACGCTCAAAAACTTCTGTACAAAAGTTGTTCAAACCTAAAATCAATCGGTAAAACGGCCCAAAATCGACTGCTGACGGTTTACAAAGCAATATCAAAAAAATTTGTTGAACTTTCAAAAAAATGTGTAAAAATGAGGTTTTCAAAGTGTATCACAGAAAAATCTTTCAATTTTTTTTAAAATCGACAATTTTGTTTTGTTTATTTATTTTTTTTATTTCGATTTTTGTTTGAGTGTGAGTCAAACAATCCTACGTGTGAGTGACTCAACCTGACCCGACAGCTCCCATGTGAATGACTACAGGGTGTTTCAGACGTAATGGGTAGGTGTTTGACGCGTTATTTCTTGAGTTGTGTTAAATTATATTGAATGGCATTTTAGTCAGTTGGTCAAGCAAGAAAGATCTAAGGTCACCTTAGATTTGTGCAAAATTTCGGAAAAATTCATTTACCTGCCCGCGAATGACGTAGCAAAAAACATGGATTTCAGCACGCAACTGGGGGTTCTTGTTTGGCACCGGGTGAAACATTAGCTTGTATGCGACCGAATCGTTGCATGAATGAGTATGAAATGTTTTTAATCCGATTTGTTTGTTTCAGGTTTTTTTATATTTACCGGTTTTTGGAACGTGGTAGACCTCTTTTATGCTCGAGATAGGGTTGGCACAGTAAAAAGGTTTGTTTTCTGTTTTAATTAGTGAAGATGTTTTTGCGGTTTGTGGTAGGATACGGGGAGGTGTAGTGAAAGGCGGGTGAGATAAATGATGACAGACAGACGGATGTTATGTTGGTGAAACATCAGCGAAAAGTGCGTAAAAAACAAACCAGACGCGGGACAGAGTTGTCCACAGCAGTACTGGTGCTTGTGTGCTGTTGTATTACAACGTGCAAGCACTGTTTCTTGCGGTTTCGCCTGGTAAGCGCATACCGCGGGCCCCCAGGCTCGTCAGTACGACAAGGCCCGGGCTGCACAGCCCAATCAATTTTAAATCCTTTTTTTCAGTTTTTTTCTGAAAAAATAAAAAACCGGTTTTTTTACCTTAAAAATTTTCAAACTACGTGGTCAAAAATTACAATTCTTTGCTTGATTGATAAAATGTAAAATTATATTTTTGAAAAAATGGTGCATTGAACTGTGTCGAACTGAACTGGTGAAGCATCATTTTGCAGAGGCTTTTGTTTGAAGGGTCAAGTGAAATACGATGAAGACAAGGTGACTGCTAAACGAAGTGCAGATGCAAAGTGAATGACGACATTGTCGATTTGAAACGGTAACTGATAAAATGTTATTTTTCAAACGCCATCCGCTGCCGGTTTCACTTTGCAGTTCTGTAAATCTCGCCCCCGATCCCCATACCTACATGGTCACTGTTCAGTCGTCGTTATCAATTTGCTGAACGTGCTGTTCGGAAACCAATAAAAGCGAAATTGATGTGATTTGACACAAAAAATTGGGAAGCATTGGGTGGCAAAAAATAGCAAATTGGGTAGGTCGTATCCCCGAAAAAATAACGTTTTACGTTGCTCAAAAACACTAATTTTGATGTATTTCCTATTTTGAGTTCAAGGTGCCAAGTTTTGGAAAGTTTAGGAGCTAGAAACTTATCGTTTTTTTCGTTTTTAAAACGGTTTTAAAACCGAAAAGAAAAGGTTTTTTCTGGCAGAATAAAAAATCGGTTTTTTACCAACCCTACATAGCTTTAGAAGGCGGTTTTGGCCGTGACGGATATGCAGGTGCAAGCGATGTATTGAGCCTCACTTTGAGAAATTTGAGTTGAGTCACTTTGAGTTGACTGTTGCCGTTGTTGTTGATGTTTGCTGTTATCGCCATACACATTTTGAAGTGTTCTTTTGAATATTTGCATTGTTTGGCGCGATCATCCAAGGCCGCGATCGTCCCAGGCCGCGATCGTCCCAGGCCGCGATCGTCCCAGGCCGCGATCGTCCCAGGCCGCGATCGTCCGGGCCGCGATCGTCCCAGGCCGCGATCGTCCCAGGCCGCGATCGTCCCAGGCCGCGATCGTCCCAGGCCGCGATCCTCCCAGGCCGCGATCGTCCCAGGCCGCGATCGTCCGGGCCGCGATCGTTCAGGCCGCGATCGTCCAGGCCGCGATCTTTCAGGCCGCGATGCTTCGGCCGCGATGCTTCGGCCGCGATCTAATGGGCCGCGATCTAACGCACGCCATGATCACAACACACGAAACAGCTGTATTTATTAAAGCGGAACGCTGATTGGTTGATGCTGGCACTGGCATTCAATCAACCAAGAAAACAACGATAAAGCTGAACACCAAAAAACAAAAAATGCTGGACTGCGCTGGCTCGCGGGAAAAAAGATGAAACACGTGCCATCCCCACGTTCAAATCGCTTTGTAACAAATCTTATGACCAGAAGCGAGGCGTGCCAGCCCAGCCGAACGCAAACGGTACAAAGCGAACCGTATTGTCGCAGTCTTGACGCTGGACTGCATTCAGTTGTGCGTGGCCGCTCTCAGCCTGTCGATTTTCAGCGGCAACAACGACGCCATCTCGCTGCATGCCTCGTACTCCTCTTGCACCAGGTGCGCGTGCGCTGCGTCGGTCACCTCGCAGTAACGCACGATCCAGCTGCAAGCAAACGGGTTGCAGTACAAGCGGACGCAACAAACAAAAAGTGCCAAATGTGCGCAGACATGGGAGTTTCGAGTTGTCACCAACAACAGTGTGAGTCTGTTTTCAACACGGCGAGTAACTCTGCCTGCATATAACTACGGAAACGCACAACAAATCAATAGATTCAAATCAATCAGTTTGCTCGCATCTCGCACGAGAACTAACCGATATTCCTGCAAGCTTTTTGCGAGACACGCAATATTCTCGTTCACGTCATCGGCGATTTGCTTGCTCCAAAGTCGTGCCAAATAAAAGTGTGCCAGTACAACTGCGCGTACCGCTTCCTCTTCATACTGAGTGGGCTGCACTCCTTCGGGGTCAGCGAATAGTTCGAGAAATCTAAAAACAAAATGTGTACATGACGATCTGAAGCGTCATGCATGAGAACACAAATTTCAATCTGATATTAGAAATAGTTCGATTGGGTTATTTAGGCAGACACAATACGCATCCGTTACAGGTGCGTGTGTTGACTCGTGCAGTTCAACCAAAACACGCTGGTTGACCGAAACACAACCAATCAATCCACACAACACACCAAATCTAGTACACTACCACAAAGTGTGACAGACTCGATTGTAACTTTTGAAACAACTGAAAAAGCAGAAAACAATAAAACAAACGTACTTCTCAAAAAAGCGAATACCCTGCTGCGCAAGCATGTTGATCTTCTGCTTCTGATGCACGTTCGCTTGCTGACCAGCGGGCATCTCTTCCAGTTTCTCCAGTTTCAAATTCAACATTTCATGCGACGTTTCCGCACATTCGAACCACAATTGCTGAGTGAGACGACAGTAGAAGGAGGGGTTCAATTCCTGCAAAAAAATTAACAAATGATTTGCCGCTGCATCACTTGTTATATACTGTAAATTGCATGTGATTCGGATTTTATGAAATGTCGATTGAAAATCGAACCACAAAATAGTTTAAAAACGATCTCATGGAAAATGATCATGTGTCCACTGTCTACATGTACACAGCTTCACACTTTATTTATTGTATTTACCATACAAACAACAAGCGTCAGCACACCGCACCGTCACAATTTCCTGCAGCAAATCGACGCGCCTTCGATGCATTTTGCACTTGCGATCAATGTCGTGCTCGAAGTTCGCCAACGACTTGAACAAATGCGAGAAGTCCTGGAAACAGTCGCGTTGTATAACAACGACATTTTCAAAATCAATGTGAAAATAAACAGTGTCTAATGAAAAAAACGCAACCCCTCAACACGCTGAATGTCTGAACTTCCAAATGCCAAATTAGGAGCACAAAGCGGAAACACAACAATGCATCACGCGCTGTTTCAAAACAGCAAACGGAGTAAATTGGCTGCGTGGCCAGCTTTGCTGGTCTGGAAACTGAATTGCCTTGTATGCCTGATCCTTACAATGTGTCGAATAACACAAATCAGTCAATCGTGCAATTATAACGTGCACTGTTTTGCGACACAACCGGTGATCCTATGCACCAACCTGGACGATCTCCACGTAATCAGTGCAGTAGTCGTCCATTTTATAGAACTGCTTTGCTGCGTTCAACCAGCACTGCACACGCAGGAACACTTGACGCGCTGCGCAAAAGTCCGCGATCAGTTCGCTCGTGATCTGAGCATGAGAGACATTGCTGTGCGACGGAGATGCACGCATCGCCATTGGAAGACGTTTTTGAAACTTTGAATGGCATTCCAACCGACGTCACCGGTTCCAAAACGAGAAACATAACAATTGTCGGTCGTGGTGGAGAAGCAATAAGTTCCAATTTCAAACAATCGATTCGCTTGTTTTCAATACAGTGTTGCGTCCAGTCGGATACACTGATGTGGTCAGAAACCATAAGGTTTGGGTTGGTTTCCGAACCATGCGTGTGACAGTTTCCGGTAGTTTGTCTCAACAAGAACCAAGATACGATCAGCAAAACTATGCAAAAGCTAAAATCTGGCCTCCTGGCCGAACAAACTTGATGCTCTCATGTTTGCATACACGACCAATCAGCGCCGTCAATCAAGTAACACAGAAAGCCGTTTTCGCCCGACTTGTGCTTCGTATTTCGCGAGATTCAATGCCGGGAACAACGGCGTCACATCAGACAGCGACATGTCAATCGAGCAATCTTCATTTCCATCGGTTCTTCTGCTCTGTTCTGCGGTCGTTTCAATATCTTCCAATGCCAGTTCAGAGTTGTTGTTGCTTGAGAGCAACGGTGGCTTCAGCCCGTCGTTTTCTGCCTCCATGAGATACTGATGCGAAATGTCGAGCAGCGCAAGACCGTACTTTGCCCAACATCTGACAAGAAACTTTTGAATATGAAACTGGATTTCAAATATTTGTCACCCTCGTGGCCTGGTGGTAGTGCGTTAGACTACAGTCTGTGCGCTCGGGGGATCGAGCCCCGCCGAGGGGTATGTAGGCACTTAATGACAAAGAAAACTCGATGGGCGCCCTACTCAATGGCGTTCTGTACGCTTCTCTGGGTTAGCCCTGGCTAAAAACATCGCCTAAAAATCACAACAACAACAACAACAACAACAACCAAAAGAATGCACGCAGTCAAACTGTCAAGTTATACAACTCAAGCTTGTTCAAACTGTTGAAATTGGTTCGCCCAAGTTTTGCAAGCGATTGCTGGGTATAAAACAAACACAACCCAAATTGAAACACAATGAATTTTTCGACTGGGATTGAAAAAGAATTTTCACAAAATATCTTCACTACTGCACACAAACCGTGAACCACAACACAAAACAAACCATAAAATTGAACCACCTGTAAATATCAGCTTTGCATCCTTCCCGTTTCTCCCATTCGTCAAATGTTTCCGTGTTATTTTGGTTTTCCGTGTTCGACCCGCCTTGTTCAACATAATCCGCCTCAGAACTAGTGCTCAGAGCGTGATTCTCACTTGCTTTTTTCATTTCGTACTCGTGGAAGACAGCTTCAGCGGCTGCCAGGCAATGCTGCGCTCGAACAAATTGAGCACGTCGATGCACGGACGCCTGTGAACACACAGTCGAACTCAAAATTACAGGCAAACTGCTGATTGGTTGGTGATCACGTGATGCATGCTTTCTGTGGAGGCGGAGCAGTCTGTCCCGCACAGAAAGCTTGCATCACGTGATCACCAACCAATCAGCTGATAGCCTATTACTTAGTTTGATTGCAGTTGGCTTGCTTTGGCAGATGAAACCACGAAAACATGACTTTCACGGTATTGGATTTCGGCGCCCAAAACGGCAACGGTGATTAAGCAAATGCCAACGCTCTCCAACTTTCTCAAGAGATCTTTTCCGAAACTGAAACATCATCAATCAATAACAACCTTATCAACGTAGTACTGCGAGAGCGTGGCTGCATTGAGCGCCCACTCCGGTGCGTCGTAGCCACCAGCCTCCAATTGTCGCACCAGCGTTTTCTCGCAGTAGTTCGCTGCCTTGTCGACTTGATCGACGTTTTTATAGACCTGGAATGATTCTTTTTTTATTGGTGGATTATTGAATCTTTTTTATTGTCCGTGTTGATTCTCAAGATTCTACGCGCTGGCAGCAATACCCGAAAAACTCAATCAGCATTTCATGGTATTTCGTTCGCACCTGCGCCAAATAGTACACGGTGTGCGTGTGCGCCAACTCGAACTGCGCCCAGTCACTGTCGCCGGTGCAGTCGTCCAGATCAAGCCCGGCCAGCCGTCGCAAATTCGATTCGGGCGAAATTGGCGCCGCCTCGTTGCACTGAAATGTGCAGCTTGCGCGGTTTTTTAAGGTCACTTCAACGCGTGTCCTTCAAAAACGCAGATTCCCCCCCCCCCGTTCCTTAAAAGACTGCTGTTTGGCTGCTGTGTAATCGTAAGCGTAGGTTTGATACCTCAATTTTGTACGTGCAATAAACCAATTCGGCGTCCTGGAGTATTTTCAGTGCTCGCGCATGATCGCTACGCGACTCGTAAATGAAACCAAGATAGTTCAACAGCGACAAATAAGCGGTGCAACAATCGGAGGAAATCGCCAGATGTTCCGAAACGGGCGGCTCGTTTTCCGGAGTCGATATGTCCAAGCACGAGAGACCCTGAAACTTTTCAACGCGTTAGTTATTCACAGTCGAACTCTAAATTATACGGAATCAGCTGATTGGTTGGTGATCACGTGATGCATACTTTCTGTGCAAGCCAAACTCCGCACATAAAGCACGTGATCACGACGACGACGCTGATTCCCTGTAATTTAGAGTTTGAATGTATTTATCGTTGTTGTTGGTTTGCGGTTGGCCAGTGTAGTGACGTAAATCAGCTCGGCATTGCGCCGCACGCTGCATGGCAGCCATGGCCCATTGGTGCTTTACCTGCGAGCTCAGTGCGCGAAAACGTTTGCAGAGAGCTATGTGAAGCTCAATTTCAGACCAAAAAAACAAAAGTCCGAAAGGCGAAAACCAACGAAATCGAGAGCGCTTTTCGCTTTCCTCACCTGAACACAATGCTCTTCGCCGAGCGTTCGTTCCTCAGTGTGCACGAAGTTTTTCGCCAATTTCAAGTGCAGAAACGCGCTCGCTGCACATAAACAGGCTGACCAAGAAGACTGCGACTGGCGTTCGAGCTGCTCTAACAACTGACGCAGCTTTTCGCGGGCAGCGTATTTCGATCGATACGGCTCGTCGTCGGGATCGTTCGCCGACAACAGATCAAGTTGCTCCGCTTGCTCGTACAACGCGAAATCAGCGGTGCTCAGCGATGCGTGCATGGCGTAAGAGAGAGCATGCGATTGTGGTGGTGATGTTAGAACGTCAGAAACATTAGCTTTTCGGCATTCTCGGGTGACAGACGTGATCGGTTGTATACTTACGAACGCCTGGCTTCAGAGAACATGTCGCTCGCTTGCCACTTTGTCGGCGGGCGGCCGAGCCAGGCCAGGCATGTGCGAGCTATTGTCGACCGATGGGTGTAGTTCGTCGATTTCAGCAGCAGCTGCCAAAAGTTCAGCTTCAATACAATCGGGATTTTTTAAATAATTTTTTCCAATTACTAAAAAACGAATTTTGGCCATCAAAATTGTACTTAAATCTGAAAATGCGTTCAAGACACAAATCCACAGAAAGTGTCATTATGCTTTTTGCCCAGAGTTTCGTGTTTTTGTTTTTGGGAGAAATTCTTTTGACAATTTCTACTTTCAGTCGCCTCCGTGGCTCGGTGGTTTGCACGTTCGCCTTCAACTCAGAAGGTGACGGGTTCGATCCCCCACGGAGGATGACAAACTGCCGCCAGTGCAGCTCTCTACTCTAAAAACTACACTGGTTTTCAACTGAAGCTTTCGGATTCGCTGCCCTGCGGGGATATAGCGACCGCAGGCCACCGAAACCGAAATCGGGCTGAGATCACTGGTGCCCCCAGGACAGAGCGGGGCTTAGAGGCTGTCCCCCTCACGTGACGAGGGTATTGGTTCCACGGGATGGTGAGCCGTCCGTTCCCCAATCCCACCGGAGTTTGGTACCTTCGGGTTTCCGGAATCGGTGGGGGGCGTGCTTTAAATATTAAAAAAAATTCTTTTGACAATTTCTACTTTCAGGTCAAAGATCGACGAGCAAAGTCCAGATACCAATAGAAGCTTCTGCAATTGGTTTCAAGAGCTCATTAATGGACTAAAAAGCAGTAAATTACCTTGGTTTAAGCTTCAAATTAGAGGAAACCTGCTTGTCAACTCTTGTCTTGGGTGTTGCCGATTTGTCGTCTCGAAGAAGCGCGGCGTTGTCCATCAACAACAACGTGAACCGAGATGTTTTCCATCTGAAGTATTCAAGTAAGTACTATGGAGCACAGAAAAATCATTTGGAACGAGAAACACGACCTTAGTTTGGATTTGGATCCTCCACATGCTGCAAAAGGTAGGTCCAAATTGACGACGGAAGATAATTTTCATGAAAGTTTTTGCCAATTTTAAAAACCAAAACTGTCTTATTAAATTCTAAAAGTGCAATATTCAAATTCAGCGCGTCTGCGCGGTTCGAATGCACATATTTTTGTCGACCATCAGATTTTCCTTTGGCGTTTTGGGAAATTTTTTTTAATTAATTAAAAAATTTAAAAAATAAAAAAAAATTAATTCACTTTTTTTCGAATCGCGAACCCTTCCCTAGCACCGAAACAAAATCTGAGATCATCATCATAGCATAGAGCGAAGCTTTGCGGAGAAGATAATGAATTTTGTCTTGGGCAAAAATTGATCTTATTTCGACGACAAATTTTTTAGAAGCAGCGAGCCAAAAAACCTCTAAAATAGAGATAGATGAAAAAAATTGGTGGGGCGGCCCAAAAATTCTCCAAAACTGTTCACCACAACCAGTGTTTTTTTTTCAGAAAATGTCTGCCACTGCTAAAGCTAAACGAAAGAAAACAAGTCGTCTTATTATTGAATCGAATGGTGTTGAGGATCAGAGGCAAACGTTGCTGCAATGGCCGTGTGATTTCACGCGGGTTCTGTTGAAAGTTCACGAGGCGGTCGCCGACGACGAGCGGCGTTTGCACGTTGGCCACAGTGACGCCATGCACACGCAGCGGGCAACGCAGACCGCCGTGCGTCAGTGCTGGCACTTTCTGTTTCACATTAGTTTTCTTGAATTTTTTTTCACAGTTGAACTTTCACTGCGGTGAATTAAAAGCTTTTGTTTCAGCTTTGCAATTTGACTCTATCAATCTGCAACACTTTGATTTTTGATCAGCCACTTGACTTGACTGACACCAACAAACTGCAGTTCGGTTCTTTTCGGTGTAAATGTAAACTGTACATTCACAGAAACGAAAGTTCGGCAGGTTGTGTGGCATAGTAATTTGAGAAAACAATTTCAGGTCTCCTTCGGAAACCGTTCCGATGCGTTGGTGGCGGACGTGTGGTCGTTGTTGAATGCAAACGAACGAAACTCACTGCTGTTGCGTTGCATCCATGGGTCATCTGGACCATGCGTCGGCAAGTTGCAAAACGACAAGTAATTCCTGAAGACATAGTTTCATAGCGCCGCTGCGAACCTCGGTTGACGGTTTTCAAGTATCTGAATGAATTTTTGTTGTTCTTGCTGTCGAAAGCGCATTTTTTGTATAAAGTTTAAGTGACCATAAAAGTATGGAATAGTGAGAAGTTTTTGGATCCAGACCAATAAGGACGGTATTAAGACAGCCACAGCGTCGTGGCTGGTTTTCGGTTGAAATTCTGAATGAAATGAAATTTCAACCGAGATTTCACACGGAGAACAGGATTCTTGCTTTTGTTTGAAAAAAGTACCACAATGGAAATGGAATAGAAGCAGTGTCTTTGTTTGGAGTTGCAAAAAACAAGATGCTGCTTCAATAGCAATCGCCATTTTTGATAGCGATCCGTTCAGCTGAGAATCCCAAATTCAAAACTTTCGGAATAAGGGGTCGGGGTTGGAGTGTTCTGATTTTTGAATTCGCTTCACCGAAAATTAAAACCTTTCTGCCAGCTGAAAATATATTCCATTTTTGTTTTTCGAAAGAATAGAATTTTACACACGAAAATAATTGTTTTCTGCTGATCCAACTGCGTTTCGCTTTGTGAAATGAGAAGAAACTGAGAATAATTGCAAATAACAGATAAACTTCCAAACCACTGGGTTGGGATGGTATCACAAAATAGGAGCAAATTTTATTCAAATAGTATTTAAAAAGTTAGAAAACAACTAGCGAATCAGTCTCCGGCATTATATTTGTGTCAAATCACTGAATTAAAAACGACATAACGGCAAATTATGATTAAAGTCAGAAAGGTGATAGTCCGCGGTCAAGTGAGTGAGGTGAGGTCTCGCATCTTTTTGTACTCCAACGTTCTGTCTGATTGATGGCATCTCATTCATAATCATAACTTCGTGTTTTTTTTACGATTTACACGTGGGACAAACTTCGCATAGTAGACCTGACCAACCGCTCGTCCCGCAGTCGCACGAAAAATCTGGTCGTCCTGTAATGTTTTTTGATGCCGTGGAATTAGGGGAACCTTTCCAATTAAGTGTTGTCGTCGTGTTTGTTTACCTTCTTTGTCCTTGTCCCGTTTACATTTGCCATATTTGCCGCAAACGCTCATATATATCGTTCCTTTCGTATGATGGTTCACCGCTAACGGTGTGCACGGGTCCGCTGGTTATCAAGAATAGAAATTCAGTAGTGTATCATTAGCTCTGCTAATTTTATCTCGGGGCATCAGTTTTATCATTCGCTTAAAATGGGGATTTTATTGTAACTTACCAACGACACATGGCGGTGGCGGTTTGACGAGTGAGGGAGCCGTCGTTGCCGTCGTCGTCGTCGTCGTCGTCGTCGTCGTGCTTCCTGCCACACCTGGTGGACATGTGTCAAAGTAGATTTCCTCTAACTGTTCCGGATTTATTGGAATCGGCGTCTGCGTGTTCGCTTTTCGCTTCGTTCTCGCTCCCTCGACCGTGACCACTGCGACCGGTTTCTCGATCTTCGCAAAGCTCTCAAGCCCACCGGCCGGAGTCTGCTTGAACAGCACCAACGGCACTGTGGACGTTTTATCGTTCTCCGTGACAATCGACGCGTCATAGCGTTGCCGGTCGGAGTTCAGTTTGCGAACGCCCACTTTCTGCAGTGTGGTCGGTCTCCGGAAGAAGCACTGGACGACGCCGCCGTCGCCCCACTGCACCAGCGCTCCGTCAGTGAATCGTTTCGGCCGCCTCGATCGCATTTCGTCGGCCGTGTATGCGTGACGGCAGTCGTCGACCGCTGGCTCCTGTGGAGGCGCCGGCGGAGGCCGTAGCGAGCCACCAGTAGGCTGTAGGATCGTACCCGCCGAGCACGTTCGAATCGTGATCACCGTTGGCTTAACCGGTTTAAACGGTCGACCGTCGATTCGTCGAACAATGACACCCATCGCCCAGCCGTCTAAGGCGGTTTCAACCGGGCTGTCTGAGATAATTGGCCTTATGCTGCGTGGCGTGAGCACAAAATTACGTGCTGATTTTGAAATTGCGATGAACTTTTGTGACTATTTGGTTTGATACTGCCCGTTGAGATGCTTGCTTGATGAACAATTTCAAAAACACCGTTCATCTTGCCTTTATTGCTGTTCAGTTTTAGTGGTCTGCCAGTTTCTCCTTTGTCGTCCGTTACTAATGCTGCTTCTAAATCGCCAATTTGAGACGGTTTTTGAACAAGGACACCTCTGAAATGTTCAGTAAATTGACTCATTCAAAAGACATTCGGCAGCAGTATTTCACGGCGTTTTGGTTTTGTTCCACGTTTGCTCACTTGACCAAACGAAGTTGATTGAAGCGAAACTCCATCCGTCCATCTCGTTCGGTCCAGCCAACTTTGGTTTTGTGATCCAAAGTAGCATTTACCACAGGCATTGAAAACATGGCAGCATCGGTTTCATGCAGAATACATTTGACTGAAATGTGTTGTGGCTGTTTTGTGCTAAATGCACATTATTCCCATCAATGAACATACATATATGATCATGTAGAATCTTCCACATAGCAGCCCTCCTGATACCTTTTGCAGGTGGTGGTGCTATAGGAGCAGTTGTTGTTGTTGTTGTTGTTGTCGTTATTGCTTGTTTGCGAAAACAGGTATCAAATTGAATCTCTTTGATACCGGTAGACTGAATCGGTTTCTTGTCAGCATGCTGAAGTGTGACCATGCCGATGTCTCCCATTTCTGAAGGTGGCACTATTGACGTCTTCAACTGTTCAGTATTGTAAAGTGCCAGCGTTGACCGTTTGTCCTGCTCGTTCATCATCACTGCTTCATATCTCAGGTTGTCCGCTTTCGGCTTGATGACACTGATTTCTTGGACGGTTTTCGGCTTTCGAAAGAGCGCTTCTATGGCGCCGTTGCCTCCGACGCGTATCACTCCATCCGTGAACGTTTTCATGCGTTTCTTTCTTATGTCGTCGGCAGTGTACCGATGCAGACAGTCGTTCACAGGTTGCCCTGGCTCTGGTCTGCTTGTGGTCGTCGTCGTCGTCGTCGTCGTCGTCGTCGAGACTGGCAGCGGCGGCATTGGCGGTGGTGTCAGCGTCTCAGAGCACGTCTCAATGTCAATTGTAGTCTCCGCAATCAACACCGTTCTTCGGTTGTCCGCTCGTTTGATCACAACGGTTGCCGCCCACGTGTCATCCGCACGTGTGGCGACCGGTCTGCCTGAAAAGTGCAGCAATGACGATTCATTGACGCGGTTGTCGTGTTGAAATAAGGAATCCACAATATATTTCACGCACACCTTCTTCTCTCTTCAAATTAATGGTTTTTGTTGCCGTTGAGTTGTTGGCTTTTGTGAGTGTCGCTTCCAGTCGACCGTTGTTTTTTGGACCAGCATAGTAGATTTGTCTGAGAGCGTATTATGCGCTGTTGTTTTTTTTGATAGTGATTTTTAGTGTCAGCATTGCTCTGCTTTTTTCATTACCTGACCATTCGTGGCTGATTGAATGCAAACGTGATGCCCTTCCGTTCATCGTATGTAAGTTTAGTTCCATAATCGATGGTGACTTGCGCGCCTGGTTTTTCGATGGTTTGCTCAGTGATCTTATGGTAGACGCACTTTGCTGAAGCAAGCATGGTAGACAAATTTAGGGCGTTCGTAGTGACACATGAGCAATGGTTTCATGTACCTGATTTTAGTTGTTTTCACACAGGATTTGTAAAGTATAAAAAATACGTTTTGTTTCTGTTGTTGGCTGAGAACAGCAATCCTTCGGCATCTTCTTCGCGTCGCATTTCGCACTCGACAACAACACCGAGTTTTTATCGGACGACTTTACGAATTTTTGTTCGTTGCAGGCATCTCTGTGAGTGAAAAAAAGTTTTTCTGCTGTAGTCGCGTCATCACGCCATGTGAGTTTTATTTTGGCGACAATGACCGGGTACTCGTTGGTACAAAAGTTGCAACAAAACATACCGTATTACCTCTATTAACCCCCCCCCAAAATTAACCCCCCCCCAAAATAAACCCCCACTCCCTCGACAAGTTTCCAAATAATCCCCCCCCCAAAATAATCCCCCATGGGGGATTATTGGAAACCTGTTTGAAACACATACCCAGCGAATTCAGTGGCTGGTTGCAGTGAAAATGATGAAATTGTGCTACCAAAGGCCCCAAATGGATGAGTTAATAGTAATTTCATTACAAAAGGCTGTTGTAAAAGGAAATTTCTATGTAGAGTAGAAGTTTCTGCGACTTCCTTCCTGCCATGGAAGGAATTTTTGCCATTTTGCCCACCCCTAAAAATGGTTTCCAAATAAACTCCCCCCAAAAAACTCCCCCCCAAAATAAACCCCCACCTAGAGATGTATGGGTCAAAAAAATGGTCAAAAATTTTTTTATTTTTTTAGAAGTAAAAAAATGCGCATTTTTTTATTTTTTTTATTAAAAATTTTTGAAATTTTTCTTTAATGTGCCCTGAAAATGCCGTTTTTGGCATAATTTTTCGAAAGTTCAAAAATTTTCTTTGACTTTACCTTGTCACTTAGTCTTCATCGCTGCAGGTGGTATTCTGGATTGATTTATCGACTGTTTTCAGCCTTGGTGAGTGATGATCGACTCGCGCATTGAAGTACTTGAGCGTCGCAAAGGCTAGTTCAACAAATTCCGATGCCGCTAAGGTGAGATAGAAGCAGAGAACTCACATTTACGCATCGTTTTTCAGGATCTCGAAAGGTGGAAATTGCACTGTCTGCCACTGCAAGCGTAACTTCGTTGGTTGCTCGTTGCTGTTTCGCCTCGTGTCGTCAGCATGATCACACCGGTTTGTTGTTGAACTTGTTTCCGTGTTATTTGAGGTGAATTGAGAGGCAAAACACACGAGACGTGATGTCGTCGGTGGGAAAATGGGGTCGCCGAAACCAAGTCTGAAATTTTCACCCTCCTCCCATATGAGTGGGGGTCATATGGTAAGTCGGTGGCTCCTCAGATGGTGATATTCGGACTCCCTGAAAAATTCTGAACAACTTTCATTCAAAAAAATTTTAAAAAAATTTAAAAAAAAATAGAAATTTTTTTTTCTTGACATCTCTACCCCCACCCCCAGAAGTCGCTGAAGAAATAAACCCCCATGGGGGTTTATTAGAGGTAATACGGTAATGAAGCGATTTACTTTGGGTAAATGAAGCATTTTCTGTCGTTGCCACTGTACCACGCCGACGCACACTGTGACGCCGAGGCACACTCGAACACGCACGACTCGGGCGTTTGAAAGCGATCGAACGTGAACGACGCCTGCGAAGTATTAATTTTAACCGTTAAAACGCAAATTCCTAACCCATCACCAGCGCTGTTTGGTACCATTTATGGTTTCGGCAGTAAAGTTATCTCAAAACCGAACTTCGATAGAAATTGTTTTCTGTGGACCCCAACGTTTTTTGGTATATCTCAAGCTGTAGATATCCCAGTTCTAGTTTTCGTTAAACTGTAAGTGTTTTTATCATGCGTACAATTGAAAAAAGATACTTTATTGCGCGGACAAGCCGCATTGTCGAGTTGATTCCAGCAGCAGTACTGGGTGATGTTCACTTGTCCGTCGACGCAGCCTTTGATTTTGCGATTGATCGTTTCAGCTTTGGCATTGGTGTATCTTCGGCCTGATTATAATACGGACAGGTTGTCGTTGTACTCAATGTTCAACCAAAAAAATCAAATTTAAAACGTACTATGGGCGTTTTCTCTGCAGGCTGCCGGGTTTCTGTCGCAAAATTCGTCGTCGAAGCAAATGACCCGAATCAACTCTACCCGCTGCAAAGTTCTTGACTTTTTCTCGTTGCTAGTGTCATCAACTTCTGCGTAAAGCAGACATTCGCTCGTTTCGTTGTCGTATTTCGCCCAGTCACAGCCGTGGCGATGCGAACATCGTAGTGCACATAGCGCTTCCGATAGGCTCTGCAAGTTTGTCAAGGACAATTGCGTGTTTTTCGAGTAGGTTACCGACAAACATAACAGGCAGCGTTGAAAATGATTTCTGTTCAAATTGCCCTGAGTCACCATAATGTGGCTTTTCTGTCATGTGACGTGCTGTCGTTGTGTTTTGACGTGTTTGAATTGGCTTTCTTCGCATATCATGTTATGATTGTCATGTACTGACGGGAAACGGGTTTGGAATTGTATTGGGTACAAAATAGCGGCCTACTTTCTGATCAAGTGCGGATCGCGAAATTTCCGTTATTCCACCGGTGTAAAATTGACGTTCAACCGTGCAGTTCGGCTGAAGTTGAAACTGTCGTGTTTTGTTCGTTCGATCGCCCCGTTGCACCGGTGATCGTGCGAATCGTGGTCGGTCGTGTCGTACTTGTTGCTGCTTCACTGGTTGGCCATCACGTTCAGCTGCCTCACCGTCACGCCTATTACTGACGGCCATCAATGCGAAAATAGTCACAGCTGACAACAATACGACAAACGGCAAGCAGTTCGGTAGCGTCCAGCGTTTCCGATCGCAAATAGATCGACACGCCATTGTTACTCGCTGTTTGTCGTAGCTTGAAAATGAAGTGAATTGTTGTGTTTCGCCGAAATGGGCAGCTCGCATGACGGTTGCATGATTTTGCATTTGCATGTTTTTTTTATTTAAAGTTAAAATAACAAATACACAGTAAAATAAGAAAAAACATGGATGTTGTCATATTTGCACGGGTTTGGTTTCAGTTTTTACGCAGTTATTTATGGTCGTTCAATGGGCGTGTTCTCAGTTTATAGTTGGTGCGATGAATGATGCTTTTGCTGATCGTAGAAACAGATGCCATGTATTCCTTTTCGATCGCTGGCGTTCTCTTTAGTTCACTTGAAAACCGGTTTCTATTGTTTTTTGAAGTAAACTTTCGATTTGCTTTGTCAGTTACACACATATAGTTTACTTCGGAACGTTGTTTTTGGAAACCCCGGTAGTGCACAGGTGCAGACAAAAATTAATTTGGTGGTTTTTAACTCTGCGTGATTGTTTTAGTGTGGGCGAGAGACATCAGATGTCTCGGAATATGCACTTTTCACAATGAAACAAGTGGGTGGACGGCTGGGGGATAACAGTAGAATCAGCTGAGATTTGGAGTTTTCAAAGCACAGCAGACACATCGTTTCAACGGTGCATGTTTGTTGTTGTCCACTGCGGCCACTGCACGTTTTTCTCGTTTCATTCAACGATCATCGACAACATGTACAACGACGATAAAGATGCTCCATCCAAGTGCTCGAAATGTCCTCTGGACCCAACCCACAACAGTAAACCACTTCAGTTTGTGCTTGTTTGTCGATCACAGTTGTTGTAACTTGTCATGACAAGTTTATGGTGCTAGTAGCTATACGTTCATTCAAGTGCAAGTAAGATGGCTTTACCAAGGAGCTTGTTGATTCGGTTTTCGACTCCAATACATGTACTTGTCCGCAAAACGTGTTTTGCCGGAATGAAGAGAGTTATGGCGTTGTAGTCAATGTCGTTGCATTTACTTGTCATATCAACTTTTTCACTGATACTTTGATTTTCAATGCATCCGCCCCGTCTTCAAAAATAGAATTCCATTGCGTCGGTGTTGATTTCACGGCCAATCTATCATCAACGGACGAAATTCAAAAACAGTTTATCCTTAAGTCTCGTTCATACTGACGGTATACGGCACTTCAGGTCACTTCAAGCCCACCTCTCGTGTTATTGCATACTACTACCCGTGTCTTTGACCAGGAATTGGAAAAATCGGTTTTTGTTGCCATAAAAACGGTTTATTTCCGTTCTGAAATCGTTTTAATTCTTAGTTTTTCTCAGCAGCCAGTTTCCAGAACTTGACAATCGGAACCAATTGCAACTACAGTTGAGATTACCGTTTTTAAGAACATTAAAGTGTAATTTGAGTTTGACCAAAGTTTGTGAGTTTTGCAAAATGTAGTTATGCGATATCATCGTCCAATAGTTTTTAACCACCAAAATTTCAGAAAATTTTCAATGTAATTTTTTTGCAAAGAAAAACGGAAATAAAACCTTTTTTTGAAAAGTGGGAAGCAAGCCGTTGATGCATCTCAGTCGTGAATACAAACTAACAAGAGATGCATGCATTTTATATTGTGAACGACCACTCTGGTTTTTATTATCCCGGTTACGCTTGAATCAGCAAAACAAAAACCGCCCAAGACCGAAAATACGACAAACTGGTTTTCCGTTTTGCATCGTAATCCAATTACATCATTTTGTGAAATATTGTGCCTCTGCGTTTTTCATTTCATATTCAAGGTCTGTGTGTAATCTGCACGTTGGCCTCCTTTATTTCGTCATTATTCTCCAGCTCCAGAGTACAAACTATGGACTGATGACAAATATGCACGGGTAAGAACACAAATTTTGACGATGACTTATAGCTCTCCAATGTTTTAGTTGTCCGTGTTTTGGAACCCCTGAATCGCATGGCGCCCCTCTCTTCTCGGTCATGCATGTTGGAAATTTGGGTCAGCGTGAGACTTGTAATTTTGTTCAATGTTCTTTCTGATACTTCCGTCTGCTGTGTGTGTTGTCGACCTTAAAGTTTTTCTTCCAGTATTAAAATTATCGTTTCTGGTTGAGAAAAATGTTTGAACTCCCTCCCCACCCCACTGACCGGCAGCCAGAATTACAAATTTTCGTTTTTGTCCCAGTTTCGGATAATTTACCGAAATGTCAACACGTTATTATTGGTCTGCGCTGCTCTGCGCCTTTATTGGTTCCTTTCATGTTTTCATGTGTCGATTCGACTGGATGGGAGAAATCAAGCAAACAACGTTTGCACATGAGACAAATAAATGAATGAATGAATTAGTGACGTTTTCCTCCAGTGTTTGTATCGTTTGTCCTGATCATGTGCTGCGTGTAATACTACTGTTCTCGTTATGTTCTCTTTCATCGTATGGAATAGTTCGAGTTGCTTTGCGCCGTGTCTCTTGCATCACGATTCGGTTTTGTGACGTTTTTCGGTAATTTATCTTGTTTGCTTTTGTTGCAGTTTTCCGGTTTACTGGTCGTTCTCATAGCGTAATGCCTAGGTGGGTCCGCGCCATTCGCCTTGTCAACTTTTTTTGTTTTGTTTGTTCATCCATGCACGGATTTCCAATAGTCTATTGGTACATTGTACCAACTTCCAAATCAGTGACGCGCATCTTCATCTGTGAATCATACAGTGCAATTGTATCTGTTTAGTTGCATTGCAATGAGTCAGACATGCTGATTGGTTACGGTAAAGGCCAATCAGTTCAATCAATGTTCAGCGTGTGATACATATAAAAAGGTAATTGGAATTGCGCATAAAACCCCAAATGTCTTGTTCCATTCATCTTTTATCTTTAACGTCAGTCGCAATTCATAGGTTCAATGTTTTGAATAAAAAGTTCGTCAAATTCTGTCGTAACATATGTGGCACGTTTTTATGAATTCAACAGCCGTTATGTTTGAATTGAATATAATTTAAGAGACTCTCGGTTTTCAAAATTGTTCGGCTAGCATGTTCCCCAGAGAAAGTTTATCAGCACGAACGCAGCACATCATGCATTGTTAGCCACGAAATGGTCAAGCAGCCTTCTTGTTCTGCAGTTTAGCTATCCATACATCATCAACATTGAACATACAATGCACAAACGTATTACAAGTTAGATGCCGGCCATAGTGTGCTTCTTTATTTCAAATCTTCATTTCATTCCAACTCTTCCTTGTTGTTACTAAACTCTAGTGCTGCTCAATCCAAGGCGTACTGTGCAAACTGACAACTTCTTTCTTATGACTTCAATTTTGACGTTTCGAGTTTGATGAGCGCGTTCGCATGTCTGTGAGAACACAAATTTCAGTTCGCTTCATGTTCTTCACTGATGCTTTCCGCTGGGGAATACACCGCTGTGGCATATCGGCACGCTTCTTCTCACTGCAATTCAACATTGTACTATTTCTGCATTTCGCTTCTAAAATTGGTTATTATCAAAACATAGAAAGCGGATATTTTTATCTGACTGATGTTTTTATCTGACTGACATCACCGTTTCTAACGTTCGATCTAAATTCCTGCGAGAGAGTTTTTGGCGATTTTTTCGAAAGATACGTGCACACCAGCGTTCCGGCATTTTGAATGGTTGCTTGCATTATGTTTGCTATATCGTTGTCGTATTTTTGTGGTTCGATCTCCCCTAAAAGAACACAGTGGTTCGCAATTTATTTATTTACGTTTTTATTTGTGTTCCGCATCATTAAACAATCACTTTTAGTAAATTTAGATTGCATGATAAATTTGAGTCAATTTATCACCAAAAAGCTCAGTGGACGTAAAAATTAAAAGTCTAAAAGCAAACCTATACAATAGATAGATAGATAACTGAGCCAAATAATACGTCGAGCCAAAAGTGTAAAAACCGTATTTTTCAGATTTCGGTTACTATTTTTAAAGCAACGAGTTTGTTAGGTTAGTTTCTTTTATTGTTTGCCGACCATTGTAAAAGCAGTGCTTACTTGCTATTTTTGCATCCTGTTCCTGTCCTTTGTTGCTTTTTCTCTGTCAAAAGGTTGTCTTTTTGTGGATACACTGGCATATATGTTTTTACACCATATTGTAAAAACGATGAATACGAAATTCCTTTCCTTCCGTTAGAGGAAGCTATGTTTTTTACGGTTTAGTATTGTCCATTTGTGCAAACACTTTTTGATCAAAAGTGATAAAACGAACGACTGAATGAAACACTGACCACAGTATCTGCCACTGCCTGTAAGTTTATAATTAAATAACGTTTGTTGTTTGAAGTGTTACAATGGATCAAAATCAGGCGGAAACATTGAGCAACCAAATGTTATATTTTTAAAGATTGTAAGGATCTGTGCACTCATTCACTGAAACTGTAAGATTAAATTATTTTAAGATATACAGTGGCGGCCAAAAGTGTTGGAACGCTGCGCGCGTGTGTGCGTGTGAGCCGTGTATTGCGCGTGTGTTGTATCAGCCGTACAAACGTTATAAAGGAATCCCATGCTAATTTTTCTAGTTTTTTAGACTACTGAGTTTATCTAGTACATGAATCGCAGTTTTTTTTTCACTGAAGCACACATTTATTTGCCAAATACCGAACATTATAACACGCCTCCATTGCATATGACTGACAGTAAAACTGATTCAAAATCACTGGCAAGAAAACTATTCTACGAAGTATTAGCGTTTCTTTGTGTTTGAATTATCTAACAGACGTGTATTGCGTTCATGTTTCGGGTTCCAGTCGGGTTGTATTGTTTATTCCGCTATATTTCTTGCCAATTAATTTTGAAACAGTTTTACTGCCAAATGGAGGTGTGTTGTAATGTTCGGTATCTGTCAAATAAATGTATGCTTCAGCGAAAAAACCTGCGGATAGTGTACTAGATACACTCAGTAATCACAAAAACAAAGAAAAATTAGCATGGGATTCTTATAATAGCGTTTGTAAGGCTGATGATACACACGCGCAACACACGCGCACACATGCGCGCAGCGTTCCAACACTTTTGGCCGCCACTGTAGATCGTGTCGAGACAACTTATAGATATTGAAGTCATAGTCGATCTGTCGGTAAGCTTTGTGGTACTGAATAGCAAATACGTTTTTTACAGCACGCTTTCGTACTGGCTTGCCATTCATTTTTTGTTCATGCTCTAACCGCGCTTTCAAACAACTGAAAAAGTATGTTAAACAAAAAAATATTTGTGTCGGATCGAATGGGAATGTATCTTACGCCCACAAAAACCGGCTTACTTTGATTTTTGTTGGGAGAATGAATGCAGTCAGTGTTGAATTTTCTTTGTTTGCTGTTGCTTGAAGAATGAGTCAACGGATGGTTTGCGTTTTTTAGCAACAACTAAGAACGTTAGACTAAAAAGCAAACTGATTGCCAGCAACGCCAATTTGCACTCTTAGATTGTTCCTCTAAACTCTGCACCACACTTTTGACCTCAAGTAAATAAATCTATCATAAATAACCGGAGCTGCAGTAAAACGAGTCAAAAAAACAACAAGATGATTGGCGTATATTTGCTTTGATTTAGACTCCTTTGACTTAATGGTGGATGATACACTCAAGTTCCTCACTCACTGACAGAATTAGCAAGGAAACCGCAAACATAAAGTAGTGTGCATTGGACATGCCTGGTGTGTTCGGCTTCGGCTTTTTTGTTTATATTTATTATCGAGCGATTGGCTTTATCTGGTTTGTTAAATCGCAGCAAACGCTAAAATGCTTTATATGTAGAACGTCTGTTCGTCCAGACTTCGACGATCGTTTCCTTTCGTTAGTTACCATATAGCTCAGCTGTTTTGTGACGGAGTTCAGTTTGCTGAGTGTTTTTGGTTTCATTTATCAACTTTCCCCCGTGATATTGTTTTGGGACAGCATATTTTTATACTCAAAGCTTGCGCAGGTTTTCATTTGATTTCAGCAGATCCACTATTCTCCTCTTTAATATTCATTGTATTTTGTTGCTTCTGTTTTTTGTTGTTTTTCTGCTAATTGCTTTGAAATGCTGAGTGGAATGTTCCTCCAAAAGCAAACAAACCACATTCTCGTCGGACACGGTCCAGTAAACACACCAAACGGCTGAGAACGACACAACTTTTTAGAATAATAACAACATTTACTTGTTTGTATAAGTGGTCACTCTCGTTCATTCATTGCGGCTTTGGTGTTCCTGTTCTATTCCTGTTTCTGCATTCTTCACGAGTAGTATTTACTTTCTTCTATATGTAATTCCACTTAATATTGTGTTTTTGTTTTTCCGTTGATTCAGAACAGAGAATCACATTTTGGAAGAGTAAAATTTCCTAAGTTTACAGTTTTTCTGCTGTGATAAAGAGAAATTATCTACTTTTTTGTTGTGTGTGCATACGCTTAAAAACCATAAATCAATTGAATGCGAATGAGAAAAACCAAAATATTCATTCAACCGAAGCGTTGAGAGCGTGTTTCGCCATTTGCTGCCTGTGAAAGTTATTTCGTTCTGAACTTTTCAAAATGATTTATACCAATTGTTTGATATTCATCAAAATGCCATAATTTATTCACAAAAACTAAATTATTTTCAAGGTGTGTTCGCACTGTTTTTTTTTCAGCGCAGGTTTTTTGTTTAACAAAACGTACATATTAGTCCATGGAAAACGGCAGAAAAAATGCTGCATTTTGATCCGGCTTTGACATTGTGATGGGAATGATTTGCATTTTTGTGTTTTCAAGGACTCATTCATTGCGAGCATCTATCTGATCAACGTGATGATAGGTTGTCAGTTTCGTTCGATGTTTGTGTCGTTCACACTCTTGCTAGAAATTCGAAAAATTGCGGGCTCATGCTATCCAGTTCATGCGAAGGTTTGTTTAAAATGTAGCACGCTGATTGGCTGCCTCATGCTGGTGTACGACCAGTCAACGTACGCCGATCTCAAGTCAGCTGGTTGCATGCAAAAACGTGTTCAACTATCAATCATTCTGCCATATACAGAATGCGACAGAAGAGCGCAGTGAGCGAACGAAATGCTTGTCTCTTCTTATGCCGACAGTACTGGTAAAAGTTTTTTCTTACCTGTTTTTTTTTTGTTTTTCTGTTCTTTCTGTCTGTCTCCCAGGGTTATATGCAACCATTGCCCTTGACTGTGTTGCTTTTTTGAACAAACGAAATGGTTTTTCATAATGAACGCAACATTTTTCTGCTCACACATCGTAGCTTTCTCCCGTTAATTTTTTATTGTTCGTTTTATTGTCAGTTTTTCAACGTCAAAAATAGTAATTTGCATTCTATTATTTTGCTGTTTTGTTCTGCGGGGTGTCGTCTCTCTTTGTCTCGTGAATCTGTATTACGCCATAATCATAGACGAGCAAAAAAATCAAAATAATATTTTATATTCTGTTCATTTCCTTCACAGCTTTTCTTTCACTTCGCATTTTGTTTCGCGCAGATCAAATACGTCCTGTTTTCAATTTTCATTGTTCCTCATGTCTGTTCAACGGCTTTGTGACTGAAATCATTCTTGTATAAAGATCCCTGGAGAGTTGAAATAATCTGTTCGAAAAATCGTCCTGAATCCAGTATCACACTGTCGCGCTTCTTAGCAGTTTACAGGTATAATTGCGCAAAGTGTTCACGTTTTTTTCAGATTTGATTTTTTTCTATTGCCAAGAAAATAAGAAAAAGGAACAGCTAATCAGCGAATCATGTTTTCATTAACCGATAACCGTGACAGCGGTGACAACTTTCACATTGGCTCTGCATCAATTCTGGCTTCTGCTGATAAAGTTACACCATTCGCGTGGAGATCGACTTGTTTACAAGAAGGTTAGATGATGTTTGTTTTCACAGTCGGCAACACAGAAAGTATGCAAAGCTTTCTTTAAAAGGTTGTACAGGAACGCTGATTGGCTGCTTCATTCTGAGTGGATCAATCAGCATACGCACAGCGGAAATTTAGCCAATCAATGGCTGAGCTTGTTTGTTGGATACGTTTTACGATGTTCTGTTTGTTTTCTTACACGAACTTCATGTATGTATGTCTTCCTAAAACACTAGCTGGAAATTGAAACCTAAAATTGTTGAAAGCGAGAGCACACTGGTTGCTATTGTGTCGTTTTGTTTTAGTTCCACTTTATCAAAAAAAATTTTGTCATCCACAAGCTGATTGGCTGCGTTTGGTTTGGGCTGTGTGATTGGTGTGGGTGTGCCTTGACACCACTTACGTGAATCTCTGTGCTAGGTTTGAAGTTTTGAATATAGCAGTTGCTTTTCATGTGTTTGACTGTTTTCTGGTGAACTTTAAACGCAAAGCATTGTATTCCTTGTATTATCAATTTTGTTGGCCAGGAAAAGGCAACTTTACAGTTTCTAAAATGAGTCATGAGCAAACAAAGATTAGCTGGCTCCAACCAGTGGTTATTTGTAGACGTTTACCAACATAACGCATAAACACGCGGCATAACTTTCTTATGAGTAAGCTAAAATGGTTTGCTTGAATCACAGTGTAGAGCACACAACATAATACAACAACATTTGCGGTAAATGTTTTTGATTGTCGTCTTTTCCATTTTGACACCACCAAATTGGTGCCGCAAATTCAGAAATAAACTCCAAAAGTCAACAATTCATTTTCAACGTTTCATTTGTGTACAGTCAAAATTACAGCAAAAACCACAGCTGACGAGCTTGTTCTGAACGCTGCAATTGGAAGCAGCTTGGACATGGAAAATGAAACTAGCAGTACCGAGATCGGCCTGGCACAGAGACAACGAATGGCGTTTCTGCGGAACCGAAGTCAAAGTTCGCCGTTCGACGAGTTGAAGGACGCTGAATCGTCGCTTTATGATGTGCCCCGTGGTGCGGACAGTAAAGCGCATGACCCGGTTTTGGCAGAATTGGAACAACAGCCTTGGTTTGCCGGCAAAATCACGCGCGTGCAATCGGAAGCTAGCGTTCGAGAACCTGGAGAGTTTTTGGTGAGCTCCGAGTTTCATATTATCAACAATCAATCAATAATAACCAGTCAATATGGAACAGTTGCAAATGTACTGAATTGTAGAAATCAGTGTTCTGCAACCGAAACGAATTTCAGGTACGCGCCAGCATATCACATCCAGGCGAATATGTCCTAACCGTTCGGACGGCAGAGCGTGCGCTGCACTTTCAAATCAACCGTACTAAATCGGTTCAATACATCAAGAACAGTCTACTGAAGCACAGTAACACTTTGAACAACAATGGAAAAATGTCGCGCCGTGATCAGTTTCACTTTGAGGAGGAAAAATTCGACAGTGTCGTCGATTTGATTGATTTTTATCGAGCGCATCAAAAGCCGATTACGGAACAATCACACTGTGTCATTGCGCAACCGATTTCAGCCAGCTCATTGGGGGCCAATCTCAGCAGCAGAGTTTTTTTGTCGTCTGATGACTGCCCGATTGCTGGCGAGATTGAGGCCAGTTATGCCGCGGTGAACTGCCGAATTGCTGGAGGTAAAAACTTAAAAGTACAATGTTGTCATTTTTTTAATGTTCTGCGACTCAATGCGTTTGCAGACGTGGAATGAAACTAGTTTCTTTATGGGACAATTCAAAACAGCCTAAGTGACCCGACCATCTGGAGGACTCGGATCACTTGACCAATTTTGAATTTCCGCGCCATGCATGAAACTGTTTACCTGTGTTAAGTAAAACTAACCTAAAATGCAGTCAACACTGCTGAAAAAAATAATAAATACAGTATGACCGAATAACTAAGACAGTCCTTCTATTCTCTATCAAGGCGGGATCAGTCATATACCAGGGGTTGTCTTTTTCAAGAATGCCAAGATAATTCTCGTGCAAGGGAGAAAGAATGAACAGAAGAGCACGAAGAATCAATTAGTTTAAAAAACCGTCTCATTTGACACACAATTGGGTGCCTATTCAGAAGTCTCTGACACATGCTAAAGTGTAAAAAACCTTAGTATTGGAAATTTCTATTATACATTTTGACATCCTGTCAACGTACTGCATTGGAAGGCCAGCATGGTGCAGGCTAGCGCTAGACGCAACAATGAACTTCAGGCTCTGCATACGCAGGTGTTTTATCATTTCGCCAAGTTCAACCTTCAATAAACTTTCAGTGCTATCAAAAGCAAGTGCGAGCACCAGTAAACCATTGGCGCCGAATCGACCACTGCCAAAAGTGCCAATATTCAGCGCCAATGGCCAACTGTATTCGACGATGTCGCCGTTGGAGCGAAAAGTGCTGCTGAGTCAAGCGAGTAAACGTGCGTTGACACGTCGCTACGGCAGTGAGTCGCATTTGATCGGTGCTGCTGCTGCGGCGTTTCATTACGCTGACAAGGAGGATGGCGAGTGTACCTATGCGGTGCCGAAAGATGGTACGTGTATAAAAAATCTTCAAGTTGGTGTCATGTTTGCTGGCGACTGATTTGGGCATCTTCACCAGGCGTGGTCTTCGTCTATTCTTTGTACCGTTCTCTGCTTCATTGTCTGCTGATAAATCATTCACAGTTGTGAAACGTTTTTTAGATTCCACTCCAACAGTCTCGAACTGTCGAAGCACTACAACGCTGCATAACCATCTCATTTCTGCACCACCAAAGCCGCCACACCCGGTCGCTGTGCGATGCGACAACAGTAGCCGCACACTACCCTTTAAGACATCTCGATGGTCAGCGGAAGAGACTATGACTTACACCGACAGAGGAGGACCGAAAGAAGAAGAACAAAATGATGTGAGTGGCAGTAAAGTTCGAATGTTGAAAACATTTTCGTTGATAAAAGCAAAATCACATCAGGATTTTTGTTTGTAAAAACAGTTTTTTTGATGATAACTTTTTTCAAACAAAAAAGGTTTAATTTCAGTACTGCGACATTGATTATGCCGAAATGGAAGATGGCGAGGATGAGAGCACTTTATACGCAGCAAGCAGCAGCGGTGTCTCGTCCTGTGGCTCTCTATCCGCTCGCCAACCGCCATCGCCACCCGCTCTGTCCAACCGAAGCATCGAACGCGACAGTGCCTGCGTGCCAGACATGACACCCCAATATGACCGACTGCAGACTCAGTTCATGTTAGCGTGTTGTGCAGTTTTTTTACTTTGAATGAGTTGTTAAGAGAGACGAGCATGAGTTGCAAAAAAATAACACTGTTACTGCTCCGTTGCCGTTTGGCGCCAGTCCCGTCACAATGCTGTATATCGCATCAAGGCTGTGTTGTTGACTGGTATTCCAGTTTCGTATATTGTATGTACGTACATTGATTTTTAAAGGCGTCACCGTCTGCCGCCACCGCGTATTGCTCCAAAGCCGCTTCAACATTCAACAGCAACGAGACCGCTACCAACAAACAGCGACTCAAACTATGATTGTTCGGCACACTTGAATGATCATTCAAAAACCTCGCACTATCAACATGAATGGCTTCCATCATCAATGGAGGGCCGACAGTCGCTGCCGGTCGCGCACAAACCGTTGATACAAAAAACGGTCGACGTTTTGCTGCGTACCCCGGCCAGCACGATTGTTCAAAGTTTAACAAGAGAGGATTGTCGATTGATGCGTTGTTGTTCGGCGGGACGATTCGCCGACTGTTTGAAATCGGACGGAAAAACGTTGCGCGTTAGAATTTTAGACAGGTATATACATTTCATGAACAAGGAACACAAACACTTTTGTCTGCCAAAATCATGTCCGCTTGAACAATGTCAATAGTCAAGCCAATGTGATTTGGCCAACCACGTTGTCAGATTTCTATGTTTTTATCGCCGGTGTAAAATACTAGCATTCTTGAGATCGTGTCTAAAGCAGAAAAATGAATCATGTTTTTTATAGGAATAGAACGAATGTTTTACGAATAATTACAGATCTGACATGATCAGTGATTTTGTGAAAACAGCGCTTTTAATGACTGATTGCGAAATCGATTGCTGTCGTCTTTTGCATCTTTTTCTCGACGTTGCAACCGAACTGTTCAGCTTCGAAAATTTGTACTCGTTTGCAAGCGTCATGAAAGGACTGACGTCCACTCAGGTGAGTGCGCTTCCGTCTTAAGCAGGTTTATGTTTATTTGTTTCACTGCTTGAAATCGAAAGTTTTCCACTATTTGTCAACCAACAAAAATACGGCTTTTTTGCAGGTTCAACAACTCCTGACCACTTTGAATCACGCAGGTCGAATCGACCAATCTGCGTTAATGAGATTCAGCGAGAAATTGCGACCGGCTTATTATCAGTTAACCCACCGTTCAACTGTAACAAACGCAGGGTCAGACTTGGAAAAAAAGTGTGTCATTGACTCGAATGCATGCTTTCCATTCGTACAGCCAGTGCTTCAAATACTGCAGTCTGCTGACGAAGGTAGGACAGCATTATACATGTGTTATAAGGGAAATGCTCATCTAAGACTACTTCAGTATCTAAGCATTACTCTTTTCTGCCATTAATTTTAAACTAAGAGGGCGTTATTAAAAATGTAACTATCAGCAGGTCCAGTCAAAATCGTGATACCATAACCATCGCTTTTTTTTAATCTGGTGGATGCTTGACGAATAATTTTGTTCCTCAAAGCCAACGTTTGCAAAAGAGCGAAAATGAATTAAACTCACAGTACGATGACAGGTGCGAAATTATTCGCCATATCTCTCTGTTTTTCAGTCAGTTTCGTTTAATTGTTTTGAGTGTCGGCTTGGATGATGTGTGTTTACCGTGCACGTGCTACATGCAGTGCACATTCATCAATGTACAATGTAGATGGTATAATATTATTTTTCCCGGAGGCATTTTGATAACATTTGAATAGCAAACAACGTGACTTTCGTATGTTTAATGAATTCCTTTGTCCATTAAAAAGCAGACTGCTAACAAATAAGAACCCTTTCCGCAGGTTGCAACGTGATAGCGAAAGCCCTCGATGATTGGTCAAAAGACGTGCAGCCTCTCGTGGGCGCAATCCAACTCGCAAGACACTGGCTGAAATTGCCACCGCGCGGCTGTCAAGGTGCAAGTTGTAAACAAACTATCAAATCGTCAAATGACTCTTGTAGTTCGGCAGATGTGATCTTGCAAAGTGATTTTTTACCGTGGTTATTGTACGGCCATTATGCCTTGTCAAAATCGTCCATACGAACGAACGCGCTTGAAAGGGTGTTGCAAAAAAACACATAAACTGATAAAAACAGAACTCCGACTAGATCCGAGATCGTAAACAGCGGTGTCCGATTAACGTCATCAAAAAATATTGGCACGTAAAATATATGCTTGTTTTAAACCTGTCACTGTGTCCGCAGAACACGAGCATGCGTAACAGTATTGCAAAAAGAATGCATCGGGTTTGGTCAAAATCCTACGTTCTATTTGTGTTGTATTGTGCTTCCCATAATTTTCTTGCGACACCGATTCTCCCGTTCGTGAGCTTTTTATTCTGCGAAGAAAGTGACAGGATTAAACAAACATAATATGTATCGGAAGTTCTTTTTATCAGTATGAACTATGGAGTGATTGTGTATTCGCTTCATGATTTCTAGCTTGATGTTTTTTTAAAATCTTTTCTATCTTGAATTCACTGTGATGACAGTTGCCTCTGTTTCTAAAAATATCAGAAATCGCAAGTTAAACATAGTCACAGTGTAGCATTGTTGATGTTCGTCAACTACTTATTCTTGGGACTTCATCGTTAAATACTTTAGCCGTTAATATAGTTAATATCGTTAAAGAATTATTTTTAAAACAATATTTTGCTCTGTGCCCGCTCATTTAGCAGCCATACATGTTCGTGCATTGTTTTTATTACTGTGTTATTTCTGTTTTGCATAAAAAGACTAAAATAAATTCAACTAAAACCTTTTTAATCGGTTGCTTTTGGTTAGAGAAATTTGTTATTCGCTAACCTTTGGTGATACATAAAGGTAATCAGCATATCCTTTTTTATCTTGCTTGCCAAAGTTAAAACGGCATTTCAGTGCAGGTTTAATTTTTTCGCCTTGTGTTTTAAAGAATATTTAAAATCCTGCATGAAAACTCATGTATCATAGCTGTTGCAAAACGACGCCACGTCGACAAGAACAGGAATTTGATGATGTTTTTCTTTAATTACAGTTTCATGTAGGATGGTTGCTGGTAAGAAGGTACATGTACCTTTAATAACATGTTATTTATATCATGAATTCTATTAATCTTCAACTTTGGATTTTTTTCTATTTCTGGCCACTGAGTTTGACATGATTGTGGCTGGCACTGTACATTGCACATGCATACATGCATGTTTTGTATTGTTACATGACTTATTATGTATCTCGTGCATAAACTATAACTTGGCTCTGTACCCCGCTTGCTGGTTTGGAACTCGTTTTGGCGCCCACAGGCGTCGAATAAAAATAAAGCAAAACAGAACAGAATTATAAGATTACATGTGATTATACTTCACTTTTCCGAAGCCTGATTGTATTCCCGACACATGATTGTATTGCATTGTGTATTATGTACAGGGTGAGCCAAAAAAGGTTCCAATTCTAAAATGCTCTCACTGGCTTGTGCTGAGGTGTTTCGAGCTGAAAATTGAAACACTATTAAAAAACATTTGGAGGTTTCTCTGACCCAATTTTTGTTACGGTATGTTGCCTCTATCACTCACTACAGCAGAATATCTGGAAAACCTGAAAAATCGACAAATGTTGTGAAAAGCAGATGGTTGATTTAGCTGTAACAAAGGGACCTCATGTTTTAACATTTGGAAAACAGTGTTAAAACACTTTGGGAGTTTTTTGTGATCAAAAATGTTTTGGTTTACACGTTTTTACAGTGTAATTTTCAAAAAAAATATCTATAGCAATTTTTGACGAAAAACAATGTTCATCGATAATCTCACTGTTTATCATTGCTCATAAACGGACTTCCGAACTGATGTATCGTCACGCGGGGTCAAATTGAATTTTGTACGAAATTGCCGAACCACTGTGGAAAAGTTATTCGCATGTTCCCACCAATTGGCAGCCCAGACTCGCTGCTATGCCGTCCACTTAACCAGGATGGCAGCAAAGACTGAAAATGGTATTGCATCTTGCACTGCAGGCAGAAAACAACTAGTCTGCTATGGTAACAACATCACAGTGGCAAATTGTGTGATTTAAAAAAAGGAAAAAAACAATTTGCCTCTGGAAAGATAAATTCGCATCTGTTCTGAGCAGAACCGCTCACGCACGCTCAGACTCGAAGTTAAACATCAGGGTAATCAAAGCCTGTTCAAATGCAATTCAGCAATCGGAATTTTCAAGCTACTGTATATGCGTATTGCTTTTTCATCTTTTTTTGTGTTGTGAACACTCGGGTTGTCACCAACGTTCATCATTTGATTTTTATTACAGCTAAATCAACCCTCTGCATTTTTGCAACATTTGTCGATTTTTCATTTTTTCTAGATATTTTGCGATAGTGAGTGACAGGGGCAACATACCGTGACAAAAATTTGGTCAGAAAAACCTCGAAATGTTTTCTAGTAGTGTTTCAATTTTCAGCGCGAAACACCTTAGCACAAGCAAGTGAGAGCATTTTAGAACTAGAACCTTTTTTTGGCTCACCCTGTACAGTACACGACAATTCTAGTACAGGTAACCTATAATTAAAAGTTTTCCATTTCATCCACCGCGAATATGTAGATAAAGGTAGGAATAGAAACAACAGAAACGGACACTTCCGAAAAAATTTCCGGTCCAATGTAATTTTGTAGTATTCTTGCAATGCTTTTCTGAAAAAAATCAAAATCGTAACAACTAATTGTGCGTTGCAGTGACATGTTGAGGTACACTGCCTGCGTGCGTTCTGTTGTGTTCCTAGACCTTACTTGCGGTTCCTGTCCCCATGCCCAGTGTGTTTGCGAGTGGGCTCGTGTTAATGAACTTGAAATCCGAATAAAATTAAAAAAGACATTTTTAACGTCAGTTATTTTCAGTGGATGACTGCTAATGCCATATGGAGCAGAACAAGCCCCGAAAGCTAAGCCAACTGTTTGAGAGGGCGTCCGAAAATAACAACAACAACAAGCACACCGTTTCAGGGGCCAGTTTTATTGGGTCAACATAGTTGCTGGACGCTCAGTGTCATTTGAGTCAATGCACCTTTCATGCTGTATGAATATTGAACGTTTTGCGCAAGGCGGAAATCTGTTCAAACCAACGCACTTCAATTTCACGTAAAATTCAATTTGTACACGCAACTCTTCTGGTTTTCCTTTGCCTGAAAAGCGCATTACTTCTACCTGAACAGTAGTTGTCTTAAAACTGCATCATAAAGTGCTTGTGGCCTCTGTAATGTTGCGCAATAATCACAAATGAACACACCGGCGTCATATACGGTATGGCCGATTAAACATGGCAGCTTTTTTCAGGGTTCAAGGAGCGCGCGAATTTTGAATGTAAGAAAAAAGACGCTCAGAAATCAAATTGTGTGCCAAGTTTGACGCGTTTTTTTAACTAACGGATCATCCGCGCTATTCTGTTCATTCTTTTCCCGTTGCACACATGATTGGCAATTATGTTTGCATTTTTGAAAAAGACAACTCCTAGTCTGCGACGGATCCCGCCTTGATGAACTGCCTCCTTTATTCGGCCATACTGTACGATGCTGCAGCACGCGTGTCGTCGTGTATGTGCGTACGTGTTTGTTTGTTTGTTGCGATGCAACTTTACTCTGCTGTAGAGTAGAAACCTTTCTAACGGTTCCAACCAAAAACTGAGAGCTGAGCCACAATAAAACTGGCGTCCCAGCGTCGAATATGACAACGACGACGGTGGTGACACGACGTGGCTGGAGTCAGAGTTTGTTCGCGACGACCACACTGGCGTTGGCGCCGGCGATGCTCGCAATGTTGGCCATCTCACTCGGCGCCTTCGGAACACTGCAGACATTCAAGACTTACCAGAAGACGCGCATCTTGAAAGACGACATGTTCGATGCGGACGCCGTCGTCCGGGTGGTCACTAAGATACAGGTGGAACGAGGCATCTCGTGTCTGTACCTGTCGCTCGCAAACCGGTGAAACTCGAATGTGTTTATCTGATTTTTGTAATATTATGCAGATATCGTTTTTTTTCTTGTTTCTCTTGACGCACGTATCGGTTTCTCCGTCTGCTTTTTGTTGTTTGTCCCACTGACGAATCGGACAAAAACAACCCGGCAAGCCACAAAGAGCTAAAATTTCTAAAAAAATGTTTTGTGAGTGTCCACGACCGAAACAACATAAACGGTGCAGTGCCCATTGTTTTCTAGAACGGAACGAACGCTCGTTTGGCGCAATGTGACGGACGCTCGCACGCAGACGGACGCCGCCATCGAGCAGTGGTGGGCGAGCAAGAGTGGCTCAACGTCGAGACGGGTCGTGTCGCGCTGGCGGCATTCTGTGAGCGAACTGCGAGCGTTGGTGGGCCAGCGCGATGCAGACGCACTGCAACGGGACACTACGGTCGACGTGCTACAGTTGCTCGAGTGGGCTGGCTGGTTTTTTGGGGAAATAAATATCAGAATTTTGCGTTGAGATGGCTGGAATGACTGACTGAACTGTGTATTGATTGCGTCTTGACACGATCGTGACTGCACACTGGTGCTGGTGCCTTCTCCAGAAAAGGATTTTGCGGTTCAGATATTCATGCGATGCGGTACTTTGTTCTACTGTAGGTAAAGATAGTGTCAAGACCAGATCAAATGGACTTTATTTTGCCGCTCCGGAGAAGAGTTGCATTGTGTTGTGTCGCATTTTGATCTTGTTAAATTCGTTAGACCCAACGCATGGCATCGAATGCATCCAACCAGTCTTACTGTGAATTTGTTTTCTGCTCAAAGCTGTATGCAATATCTTGTCACGTCAGGTTGTACACTGCGGTCATTGTTGATCTGCTGCATCGCGTGACGTCACACTTCAGCCAAGGCACCGATGCGGCGTTCTGGCAAGACGTCGCCTCGTATCAGCTGCTCTTGTATGCGCAGGATTACTTGGGTCAGCGGTTGCTTAATTTTTTTAAATAATCTGACGCTGAGAAACTTTTACTCCAACAAAACTATCTAGATACTTGGCATGTCGTTGTGGCTGAATGGACAATTCTGTGTTTCAAAAAATATGATTTTGGTTTTGAAAAACATTATTTTAGGTTTGAAACGAGCCACCGGCGGCGCAATCATCGCGCAGGGCATCAAAAACGCTTCAGTTGACACAGTGCGCGTCTTTTGCAGTACGTTCGTTAAACAAACCACAAAAAACAAATTGTATTTTTTTGAGATTTTCTTTTTTAACCACACACGCAGACACCAGCGCTGCTGCGAGGGTTCTGTTTGCGAAGTCGACTCTGAAAGGACAGCGCTGGCTGAAAGCTGAGTACGAGACAAACTTGCGCGAGATCGAGCTCGAAATGAGCCACATCGATCGTATGGAACGTGTCATTTTCGATGGACGTCGACAGCTTGATGAGAATGGCTGGTCGAAGCAAAGCACAGGTATTGATCGTTTCTTTTGTTTCGGCTCTACGGAGGCTCACTGCGTTTGCACGCAGAATTGCGCTGAAAAAAACGTTTCAGATGGATTGTTTTATGTGGAGATTCAAATTGATCGTTCCACTTTTGCAGACCAAAACGACGACGAAATCGCACAGACGAACGTGAAACCGATGGAATGGTTTGCGAACGTGACGACGCAGATTGAGGTGTACGATCGTTTGGGGCACAACGTTTGGGCGCAGCTGGTGCACATGCTCGAGCGCAAGGCCACGGACGCCCTGCACGCGCTGCTGATCGACGCTGCCACGATAGTCGTCGCTTACTTGCTGTGTCCGTTGCTCGGTCGGTGTACGACTGGTTTGGCGTTTATTGAAACACGCTGAGAAAAACGCTGTGAGAAATGGTTCAACAAAGTGTTGAGCTATATGTGTGTCCACCCTCTGGTAAACAACTGGTTTGAAAAGCCAGAGTCAGCCCACCAGCACACCTTTTTCACACCACGCCACAGCGGTCGCGTACGTGCGGTACACGCGTGCGCTGTTGCGTCGACTGAGCGAGCTGAAGCGAGCGCTGCGCGCCACCGGGCAACGCAACGAGCTGATCATGAACGCCGTGGTGCCGATGATCGACCGGATCACGAACAACGCCGCGCTGATGCAGCACATGGCGCATGCTGAGCGGCAGTTCATGACGGACGCGATGGCGAAGTTCAGAGAGAAACTGCTGGTCGACATCTGGGAGAAGGAGCGTGAGAAATCCAACACGATCATCATGTTCTGATGGACGGTGCACAAGGGAGACGTTTGTGTGTACATATTGTAGTTATCACGCAAAAAAGCTGGCCGAACAGGTGTCCGGTGTGTCCGGCTGTCCATGTCCCAAAAGTGGCTCAACAAAACGCCGGGTGTGCTGTTGCCACTATCATTTTTGGAACACCATGCTGGACGCCCGGGCGGACAGGACACCGGACACCTGCCAAGACATTTTTTAGAGTGATGTTGTTGCGTTCTTCAATGTTTTGTGCAGATGAAGCTCGAAAACGGAATTTGCGTGATGTATATTTTTGAAAATTCCGACAATTTATGAATCATGTGCGTGTTACTTGACTTGACTTGACTTAGTTCACTCATATTGTCCGACCAAACTGGGTCTTCTTGTGCGTTTATGTAAGATATTGTGTTATGTATCTTTTACTTTTGGCTCGAACTCGTTTGCAGAAGTGGTAAGAAAAATTATTTCATGAGGTAATTCAAAAGTGCCATAGTGATTCCTTCGTGTGTCCGGAATTCGAACCACTCTCTGTACGTGCGCATTGAGAATCGCTGAACTTTAAAAAATATACCACCAATGCTGTAAACGCTGGTTGGCTGTATGTGCACGCTGTAGCTTTTCAAAAGTACAGTCATGGCATTTTCAGTTGAAGAAACGTGCACAGGGTTGCTGTCCATGTGACTGATGTGAATAGGATTTCGCTTCTGCACAATCGTTTTTTTGTTGTGGAAGAGTTTCAAAAAATGATTATTTTTGTGTGACGCTAAAACTAAATCCCATTCGTTCTTGTTGTCAGACGTTGTTGTTGTACCCCTGTGCACTGTTTTTTTCTTATTGTCTTCTCGGCACACATTCAACTCCATGCGGTTTCACTTTCACACGTGGTGGAGTTTTTTCAATTTTTTTGTACATTGTGTCTGTTTATTGTGTAACACGTATGCCTTCACTCCCAGAAGATTTCATGCGCTTTGCACATTTTGTGAGAAACACTTTCCGCTGACAAACGAACGGCACTCAGTAGAAACCTTTGGCGTGACGGAGAGTGGAGGCCATTTGTGTGTTAATTTTTCAAACTACTCGTTAATTTCAAATGCTACATTTTACTCGTTTTTCATGTTCTGGACACTTATTTGCGTCATGCGTATGTTTTGTACGGTATGGCCGGTTAAACATGGCAGCTTTTTTCAGGGTGCAAGGAGCGCGCGAATTTTGAATGAAAGAAAAAAGACGTTCAGAAACTGAATTGTGTGCCAAACTTGACGCGTTTTTTTAAACTAATGGATTATCCGCGCTATTCTGTTCATTCTTTATCCCTTGTACACGTGATTGGGAATTACGTTGGCTTTTTTGAAAAGACAACTCCTAGTCTGCGGCTGATCCCGCCTTGATGGTCTGCCTCATTTATTCGGCCATACTGTACAATAAAACTAATAAACTATTTTTTTGCGAATGCTGAGATGGGCTTTAACTATTAATAAATGGGCAAAACAGCTCGTTTTCAAGTTTAGTTCGTTGTTTAAGCCTAAATACAGTTGTTTGGAACGCAGTTTGACAAATGTTTGTCATTAATTGTGTCAAATTTTTTCCGAGCACACAAGCATTGGGTTGGGACTTTTTTTGTGGCGGGTATAAATTTGGCATAAAAGTCAAAAGTTTAGGCTATCGGAGTACGTTTAAACAGTAAAAAACATGTTTCTGTTTCATAGCAAATCTACAGACTGAAGTTGAAGATGTTTATAGACGATCTTTTTTGATGCTATGGGTAAAATAAAAGCATTATCAGCACGCGTACAAACTCCTTGTGTGCATCATGTCCACATTCCCCAATCTTGTCGTTGCTTTCTTCGCCCATTATGGTTTTTTTTGATTGTGGAATTGTGTGCATGGTTTTGGTCTTTCTTGAATTATATTGTAATTTTAGATGAACTAGTATCTGAATGAAACACCGAAAGCCAAACTGTTTTTCAACATATGCTCCCAAGGGCCAAACTATTTATTTAAGCAAAAAACGACCACACATCTCACATGTTTTCTTGAGATACAGGCTACATCTGCAACTTGCATTTTGTTGCAACACCACACGCCGACCAGGAAACCCAATAAAAACCATGAAAACCAAAGACGCATGTTCATTGAATCATGAACAGTATTGAGTTTCTTGTATCTGTGTTGCTGCAGAGTGTGGCTATTTTTAAAACTGACAGGCTACATACTATGGCGGCCAAAAGTGTTGGAACGCTGCGCGCGTGTGTGATGTGCTGTGTATTGCGCGCGTGTTGCATCAGCGGTACAAACGCTATTACAAGAATTTATGGGCAACGTTGGGTCGAAAAGTGTCCGTGAACCCAACGTTTCCCTTAAATTCTTATAATAGCGTTGGTACGGCTGTTGCATCACGCGCGCACACAGCGCACATGCGCGCAGCGTTCCAACACTTTTGGCCGCCACTGTACATCGTGATTTGCATTGAAGCTGGTTTTTCTGCTAAGGTCCAACAGCTAAGGTCCAACAATCATCAAAACATCAAAAGCTCCACCTCACCTAGCAAAAACTCAGCGCAGTTCATGGGGATTAGAGTTTTGTGTGTTTTTATTTTCAGGTTTTCATTAGGAAGATGTGGGATCGTCAACATTTGACAAAATGCGTCATTTGATAAACGAGATCAGGTAATGACCCTGCAGGCCAGCTCGTAAGACCCGATTTTTCAGAATAGCAACCCCCTCTAGGCACTAGAATGCAAAGTTTTTCAAAATAAACTAAATCATACACCATTCTGACCGCCTTGACGCGCTGATTTCGAAAATCACATTTGTTTTTTGATTCGAGGTCATTTAGGGCCCAAAAATGGCCAAAAACCGTTTTTTCGGGGCCCTTTCAAAAAATAGTGTTTTTTAAGCTTTTTAATGAAGCTACGACAAAAATAAAAAAACCATTCGATTCGTCTTGATCTGCTGAACATTTTTTACTAATATACTTTGCCCTAAAAATGCGGTCTAAAGGGCTATTTTTTTAAAAAAACTGGTTTTGGTCCCAGTATTTCACGTTTTTTGGTCCTTTAGAACCGTTTTCGGGGCATGGTATAGGGGTGCACCAAAAAGCTTTCCGAAAGAGCTAGCTTTATGCAAAGTTTCATTTAAAAACAAGGCGCCCCATGTAACTAAAAAATATTTTACTTTTGGTACCCGGATCGCGATTATGGTCAGCACGAAACCGACATGCCCCTGAACATGTACCTGCTGCTGTGACCAGGCGTACTGCCAGACAGAACAAACTAGTGCACCTAAAAGCTCACCGCACCAGCTTATTATGTTCTAGGAATTAGCTGATGAAACAATTATTCAGTGCCACAACAGCAAAGCAATTGTTGCTTTCGATGTGTCAATCTTTTTCTAAAAAACTGATAGTACTGCTAGTTTTCGGTTTTTTTCAGTGACTCAGAACCGTTTTCGGGGCCTAGTATAGGGGTGCACTGAAAAGCATTCCGCAAGAGCTAGCTTTGTGCAAAGTTTCATTAAAAAAAGGCGCCCCATGTAACTAAAAAAATATTTTACTTTTGGTACCCGGATCGCGATTATGGTCAGCACGAAACCGACATGCCCCTGAACATGTACCTGCTGCTGTGACCAGGCGTACTGCCAGACAGAACAAACTAGTGCACCTAAAAGCTCACCGCACAAGCTTATTATGTTCTAGGAATTAGCTGATGAAACAATTATTCAGTGCCACAACAGCAAAGCAATTGTTGCTTTCGATTTGTCAATCTTTTCAACCTTTCAAAAAATAGTGTTTTTTTAGCTTTTTAATGAAGCTACGACAAAAATAAAAAACCGTTCGATTCGTCTTGATCTGCTGAACATTTCCTACTAATATACTATGCCCTAAAAATGCGGTCTAAAAGGCTATTTTTTAAAAAAACTGGTTTTGGTTCCAGTATTTCACGTTTTTTGGTCCTTTAGAACCGTTTTCGGGGCATGGTATGTTCACCGTGTGTGCAAGCAACCGCGTGTGTCAGATGTGTGGCCAACGATTCTCGCCTGGAAATTTGGAACTTCTGCCTTGCTGCTTTCACTGATACTATCACAGTATGCTCAAAAATTGTTCTAAATCCAGAAAATTCAACAAGCAACACTGTTATCAATTTTGATACAAAGGCCCGATTTCCAAGGCAACAAATTGCCAGCTAATGTAAAAATGGTTTTGAAAAATGAAATGCACACAATGAATTTGAACAGTAGCTAATCTTGCGTGCTTTACATTTTTTGTTTAACAAGCAGCTTGCAGCGTTCCCCCGGCGGGTCACATTCAATTATTGATGTATCTAGATGATACCATAGGTACTTGTACAAAGAACGCAATGCAGTTTCAGAATGTATGTGGCCGACCAATTGAAAAAGCAAACTTGGCACGATAACAGCTTTTTCGGAGGGCTTCCAGCAGAACCCCATATTGTATCCCGAAAACGGTTTTCAAATAACAGAAAAAAATCGAAAACTGCATGACAGTATTATCAGTTTTCTGGGACAAACTCACATGCGAAAGCAACGATATTGCTCTGGTTTTGTGCAACTGAATAGTGGTTTAATCAGCCGATTATTAGAACATTATTAACTGGTCTCATGGGCTTTTAGATACATTAGTTTGTTCTGTCTGGCAGTACGCCTGGTCACAGCAGCAGGTACATGTTCAGGGGCATGTCGGTTTCGTGCTGACCATAATCGCGATCCGGGTACCAACAGTAAAATACTTTTTAGTTACATGGGGGACGCTTTTTTAAATGAAATTTCACACTGAGCTAGCTCTTGCGGAATGCTTTTCAGTGCACCCCCATACTAGGCCCCGAAAACGGTTCTGAGTCACTGAAAAAAAACCGAAAACTAGCAGTACTATTAGTTTTTTAGAAAAAGATTGACACATCGAAAGCAACAATTGCTTTGCTGTTGTGGCACTGAATAATTGTTTCATCAGCTAATTCTTAGAACATAATAAGCTTGTGCGTTGAGCTTTTAGGTGCACTAGTTTGTTGTGTCTGGCAGTACGCCTAGTCACAGCAGCAGGTACATGTTCAGGGGCATGTCGGTTTCGTGCTGACCATAATCGCGATCCGGGTACCAAAAGTAAAATATTTTTTAGTTACATGGGGCGCCTTTTTTTAAATGAAACTTTGCACAAAGCTAGCTCTTTCGGAAAGCTTTTTGGTGCACCCCTATACCATGCCCCGAAAACGGTTCTAAAGGACCAAAAAACGTGAAATACTGGAACCAAAACCAGTTTTTTTAAAAAAATAGCCTTTTAGACCGCATTTTTAGGGCATAGTATATTAGTAGGAAATGTTCAGCAGATCAAGACGAATCGAACGGTTTTTTATTTTTGTCGTAGCTTCATTAAAAAGCTAAAAAAACACTATTTTTTGAAAGGTTGAAAAGATTGACAAATCGAAAGCAACAATTGCTTTGCTGTTGTGGCACTGAATAATTGTTTCATCAGCTAATTCCTAGAACATAATAAGCTTGTGCGGTGAGCTTTTAGGTGCACTAGTTTGTTCTGTCTGGCAGTACGCCTGGTCACAGCAGCAGGTACATGTTCAGGGGCATGTCGGTTTCGTGCTGACCATAATCGCGATCCGGGTACCAAAAGTAAAATATTTTTTAGTTACATGGGGCGCCTTTTTTTTAAATGAAACTTTGCACAAAGCTAGCTCTTGCGGAATGCTTTTCAGTGCACCCCTATACTAGGCCCCGAAAACGGTTCTGAGTCACTGAAAAAAAACCGAAAACTAGCAGTACTATCAGTTTTTTAGAAAAAGATTGACACATCGAAAGCAACAATTGCTTTGCTGTTGTGGCACTGAATAATTGTTTCATCAGCTAATTCCTAGAACATAATAAGCTGGTGCGGTGAGCTTTTAGGTGCACTAGTTTGTTCTGTCTGGCAGTACGCCTGGTCACAGCAGCAGGTACATGTTCAGGGGCATGTCGGTTTCGTGCTGACCATAATCGCGATCCGGGTACCAAAAGTAAAATATTTTTTAGTTACATGGGGCGCCTTGTTTTTAAATGAAACTTTGCATAAAGCTAGCTCTTTCGGAAAGCTTTTTGGTGCACCCCTATACCATGCCCCGAAAACGGTTCTAAAGGACCAAAAAACGTGAAATACTGGGACCAAAACCAGTTTTTTAAAAAAATAGCCCTTTAGACCGCATTTTTAGGGCAAAGTATATTAGTAAAAAATGTTCAGCAAATCAAGACGAATCGAATGGTTTTTTTATTTTTGTCGTAGCTTCATTAAAAAGCTTAAAAAACACTATTTTTTGAAAGGGCCCCGAAAAAACGGTTTTTGGCCATTTTTGGGCCCTAAATGACCTTGAATCAAAAAACAAATGTGATTTTCGGAATCAGCGCGTCAAGGCGGTCAGAATGGTGTATGATTCATTTAAATTGGAGAAACTTTGCATTCTAGTGCCTAGAGGTGGGAGGGGTGGGACGGTATTCTCAAAAAGCGAGTCTTATCCGTTGGTGTGTAATAAAGCTCGGGCTGATTACGAAATTCTAGCCGTTGTAAATAGGCGTTTTTGCAGCGACTGAGCAGCTTTCGTGTCGAGACCGAACACAGCAGACGCCGTTGGATGATACCGTTAAAAATATCTTGACACTACTGCATTGTATTTGATCCGTGGCACTAAACAAGCCCCGGTTCATTTATTGGTTGAACAAGAAAATGCATTTATAAGCAAACCTTATGCATGTATGCACTTTGTTTTTGGGTTTATTCGTCCTGCTATTGCTTGCACGTTTTCATTTTGGCTTTTTTTAAAACGGCATATGGTTTTTAAGCGACTGTTCAGACTTTTCTGGTTCCGTCACCAGTCCGACGTTTCAGCACGTTCAAACACTTAGACATTTTTGGAATTTTTTCGAAAAAAGTTTCATTTGCCCGCTAAAATTCAACAACAGAGTTCATTGTGCTGATAGATGGAATGGAAAAATCCTCTGTTTTTCGGTGGCTGCAATGCAGCAAGTTTTCAAGAAAAGTACGTACACACAGCATAGTGCGCGTGCTGATGTCACACACGTAACGTCATGCCCAGGTAACAATGCATTTTCAGTGTTTTGCAAAGTTTCACTCCACAGCTTACAGTATTTGCCAGCCGCTTGCTTTATGTTATTGAAAAGGACTACAGCAAGCACGCGGATAGACTGGGCAAAACCGATGGGACCTGTTTGATGTCACTATGGTTACAATTGACAGGTGTATGACGGTTGTTTTCAGTGTGTGGCGCGTTTGCAAGCCAAACTATCCAAATATAATCTATCCACAAGCTGCTCATGTTTGTTTTTGTGTTACGGCACATAAACAGTGCAGCTATTATTATCAATTTCAGCTTTTCGTGATCGTATTGAATTGATTATTGTTATGCAATGCATGTACCGGCTCTGTGGCGTTGTAGCTTCCAGGCAAATACTGCTCTGTGTGTATCTGGATAGGCCCCACAGAGACTGCAAGCTTGTTTTTGTCGTGTTGTGATTGAATTTCAGTGGCACGGAACTAAACTCAAATATTGAATTAAATTCACTCGATTACGCTCGGGTACTGTGTATGTGTCACAAATGGAGTAGGTGCTACTACAATTCACATGTTTGGCTTTTCTCTTCACTCACCCTTGAAAGCAGGCCGTCAAGTAAAACATGGCTGGGAACACGCAAGGTTGCACAGCGGATTGTTGAATTTTCAGTCTGGATTGCGCCAAACGGTTGCAACGTGCAACAAGTGCACTCATGCATTTCAATATGCAAATTGCATGCCAGCATGTCTGAATGTGTTTCATCATTCATTTGTCAGAGTGCAATGTCTAGTTTTTGTGCTGTCCTTTCATGAGCATGCATGTAACCAACCAGACATAAACATCTCTGGTTCACGAATCCTTTAAGAGAAGCGACACGAGCTGTGTGTGCCTGTGCCCCCGGAACCGGATATGGGCAACGTCACACACGCATTAGCACTGCATTTTGGCTCTTCTGTGTGGACTTTCTTCGGATCTTGGAGTTTTTTTGTAGCCTCGTTGTTGCTTTCATCTTGAAAGTGTCGTTTCACTTCAGCTTCATTTTTTAAAACAGGATCAGTTGTGCATGTATTCAAGTTCTGCAGCTCCCTGATTGGCTGCACACGAGGTTGAACATTGGACAAAAAAAGTTTGCAAAATTGCAGTTTGCTGTCAACTTTCCTGGTCGACATAATCTTCAGTTTAAAAATGCAAAATTCATTCACGACCGCGTGACAAACCATAGTTTCACGGTTAGCCCCGGTCATGCGTGCGCTCGTGTGTTTGTTTGCTTGCCCGCGGTTTTGATAAAATGAAAAATTAGATCGCGTGTTTTCATTCTCTTTATTCCGCCTCGCTGAGTACGTGAGACGCCCTTTTACATACAAATTTTTATGCTGCCGCCTCAGAAAAAATGTATGGGTGGTCGTATTATCATTGTTTTTCTTAGCTTCAAGGCACAAACACTCATCTTGGCGTGTATGTATGTATGACCTATTTTTTCAGACGTGTCCCACTGAAATGACGTCATGTGCAGCAAAATATGCGCTTGTCGTTCACAGCAAACCAGACTTTCCGTTTAGCCGATTCCTTCCCGTAAACAAATGGTGAATGTCGAATCAGTCACACCAAACTGAAATTTTAGTGCCTGTACTTTGAAAAACGGATGTTTTCAAAGCAAATGACGTCATTTCAGTCCGGACACGTTTGAATAAATCCACTATACTGTATTGTGCCTCTTGAGTCTCGACACGATATAACGTGAACATTGAATGCATTAAAAAAATCAACAAAATCTTTAAGTTCCTTGTTACGTAATCACTGGTTACTTAACATAATGCAAAAACTTTTTGTTGATTAAATATTGTGGATTTATCCAAACGTGTCCGGACTAAAATGACGTCATTTGCTTTAAAAACGCCCGTTTGTCAACATACAGGCACTAAAATGTCAGTTTGGTGTGACTGATTCGACAATCACCATTTGTTTACGAGAAGAAATCGGCTAAACGGAAAGTCTGGTTTGCAGTGAACGGCAAGCGCATGTTTGGCGGCACATGACGTCATTTCAGTGGGACACGTTTAAAAAAATAGGTCATACCTATTCTCAGCGTGGTGTGCCTGGAAAACAATGAATCAGTCAAAAAAGTTGGTTAAAACCGCAGTTAATTTTAATTGAGGAAAAAGTCAAAGTTGTGCTTTTTTTGTACAATCGATGTTCAGCCAAAAAATTGCTTAAAAAATATTAATTGCGTTTACATTGTTTCATCCTTATTACGATACAAACTTTAAAAGTGTCCTGTAAGTGTGCTGTGGAGTTCTGACGTTGCCAAATCGTCTCTTCCCACGTTTTCAAAGATGCCCATGATATTTTTTTGTGTTTACCCTATTCCTATTTCGACGGTCCCATTTTCATTTTTTTGTTCGTGTCAATCTGTTTCCTTGCTAACGATCGTTGTTGTTGATGGTTGAGCACGAAGTTTTATTTGTAACAAAATGACTGATGGTTTTGCAGTTTTTGTGACGGGTTTCGGTTTGTAACACATTTCGTGACTCTGCGCAATTTTCGTGCTCGTATGGACGTCCGTCTTTTTCTCAGAAACCGTGCGTGCTTTCACTCGATTTCTGCCAAAATAATAGCGCAATAATAATTTCGCAGCCGGCTCAATACAAACAAACAAAAACGAATGAGGGCGTTTCAAGTTTTTTCAAATTTTTTATCAACTACAATTTTATTTGGCCACGTCAGCGTTTGAAAGTCCATGTTTTGTGCTTTGCTCGATTTCTGGATTGGTCTATTGTTGCTCACCACAAAACAGTTTGCTTAAACCCGTTTAAAAATAAAAGCAGTAGCAGTAAAAGTTCACACGTGAAACACATTTCAGGCAAGAATTTCAACCGAATACAGTTTTCACAAAAAACCATATTCGTTCCAATGCAATGCGCCACAAATCGGACGGCATCAATGTACTGCATCGCTGCACAGCTCACCACGCAGGCGACACACGTCGTCTAGTCGGCCTGAACGGCCACAATGCTAGCCCAATTACGACCAATCAGCAGCTGCGCGAGAGCATCAGCACACCATCAACAACACTCATCAGGCAGCTCACCATCAGCAGTGCATCTACTGATAAGGATGATGTTTCTCGTCTGGACGTTGTCAGAGACGTCGGGTGTTCATGAAGAAACGCTTGATGCAAAGGGTCACGTGAGCAGTGCAGCGTCGTTTGGCGCGAACAAGCACAGATCAAGCAGTGGGCGGAGACATCGCCGGCATCTGCCCGGCCACCACTACACGTACGCCGGCTTCTACGAGGGCGGCACCGTCGGCTACGCGACCATGTGCTCGTTCCCGATTCCGTTCCGACCCGGCTACGAGGGCGAGTGCGGCGACGTCAGTCAGAACTTGAAGTACATCTGCGACTACGACAATTCGTTATCGTTTGAGGGCGCTCGACGCATCAACAGCACGTTGAACAATTACACTGAGCATCTGTACGACCACGAGCTGAGGCGGTGGAGGTGAGCGAATCACAGGCGTCAATCAATCGTTCAGTAAATTTGAAATCACTCAATCAGCCACTCAACCAGCAAATCGAGTACTGAATCAGTCAATCTAATAAATCAATTTTAAAATCACCAAACAATCAATCAATCAATCAATCAACGCTCAACCAATCAATCAAGCAATGAATCCATTTACTAATGAGTCAACCGACCACTCTACACATGTACAACGCAGTCAATCATGCAATCAACCACTATCAACCAAAATGAGATTAATCAACCACCAAATCAATCACGTATTTCACCAGGATCGGCATTGCACTAATGCGTCAGCTAAGTGTACCGCACGATCACACGGAGCTCTGGAGGTTTAAGGACTACAAGTGCCTTGGTCAGTTGGGCGTCGACGAAGCTGCCGCGTTGACGGACAGCGTCGAGCATTACGTCGAGAGCTTCATGGCCGTCGTGCATTCACGCTGGTTTGCCGGTGCTGCTGTGGACACGATCGACGAGTGCCGATTGAATGTGAGACGACCACACTCAGGGGGCTTGGTCCTTGCATTCTGCAGTCTATCCGTGAATTGTGTGCAACTGGCTGATTTGTTGGTGCACACACGTTTAGTATCTTCGTTGTGACTTGTGTATTTTGTGCAGGAATTTTGACTCTGCTTGTGACTTAGATCAGGTATCTACTGTCTGACCACACGACGGTGCACCAACCAATCAGCTAATTGTAATGTAATTTATAGATATTACTGTGTGCGGAGAAAATAATGTGAGCTGCACGCACACATCGACACAACACGTCGTCAGTGCGTATAAAATCGTATTTAACAAAACCGTCTGGTGCCGCTGTGGTCAAACGCCTCAACAAATTACCAACTGTTCTTGATTAAAAAACCCGCATTACGTTTACCACAGTATTTATGCGTTCGTTCAGGTGCTAATACTCGTCTTAGAAGGCGGTGTTGCAATAAAAAACCACGCACGCCCTACGATCAAGCTGCACACTGGGACGCGCTGTGAGTTTGCGCCGAATTTATATTTAGCAATTTTTTTGTTGGACATCGTAACAATATCCAGCAAAAAAAACTCGAACAAATGAAGGCAAACAACGGGGCGATCCAATCGTGGACAAACTCGAGGAGCGCGCGCGTGAGCAACTGGACGAGGGCGCCACGGTGGCCTCCGTCGTTGCCGAGCTGCTGGCGCCACTCTCAAAGGAGCTCACAGACGTCTGGACACATGGTCGGCCGCCGCAAGTGCGTGTGGGCGTTGATTGCACTGAACAGTGTCTTTTTGTTGTTGTATTCCCCCCCCCGGTTCAAGAAACCCGAACGTACCAAATTCCTGTGGTTTGGTGTAGCGGTGAATGGACGCTAATAGTCACCTGTGGACTGATGTCCTCGCGACGAGAGGGGCACAGCCTCTAAAGCCCCGCCCAGTCTCGGGAGCACCAGTGGCCTGAGCCGTATCTCGCTCGATCTTGGTCGCTTTATCCGCGAACGGCAGCGAATCCGAAAGTTATTCTTTCGTTATTCAGTGGCTGATAATGGAGGGCTACACTGGCGGTACAGCATGCTCCGTGTGAGTTCGAATCCTAGCCTTAGTTTTTTGTTTTTGTTGAAAGCGAGGGACGTTCATGCGAACAATCTCATGGATTTGCTTGACTGCAAGTTGCAACTGCAAGCAACACACCAATGAGCGCAATGGTGTATTTCCGTTTGCCTGCGTGTTGCAGCACCAGATCCCACCGTGGGCGGTGCGCGCGTTCGTCGGCAGCTTCAGTCTGGTGCTGCTCGCGATCGCGCTCGAGTGGGCGATCGTGCGACGCAACTCCGGCATCAAACGCAGCGCCGCCAGCTCCGCGCACGCGCACGGACCGAAGACGGCTGCGAAGACGCACATGATGTTCTGAGCCGGCGCAGGGTCCCGGAGATGGTCCTCAGCAGAACAGCTCACAGGGTGCTCCCCAATGATGGACACGTTTGGTGTGGATTTATGGGCAAATGAAAATGTGTCCAGAATTATGGACCACCCTGTCGTACATTGAGCCATAATTTGAATTTCGCAATTTTCCGCTCTTTGGCCCTGCCCTATCCTGTCGGAGAAATCATATTTTTGTGTGTATGTGTGAATATCAGACATTTATATCAATCCTCGATATCGAAATCATGATTTATCTGCCTGCTTTTTTGTTTTTTTTGAATGTTTATCAACCGGAATCTCTTGTGATAAAACGAACTTTGCCTCGGGGAATTGAAACATTGAATGTCACGTCATCGAACACACGCGGCTGATTGGCGGCTTGAATTTTATTTTTCCCGAATCTGACTGACCAATGATTGTCACGTAATTTTGTTTCTTTTTTCTCAAACAACAGAAAAATTGAGTGGCCAACAAGTATGAAAAAAACGTCTCGAAACAAACATCAATAACAAAGACTAGGCTAAATCACTCACAATTTTTAAGCTTGACTGAAAATCCACACCGTCCAACACACAAAAATGCATGAGCGTTATCTCAATGCAGCATGTTGATTGGCTGTGCGTACCCTTAAGGCTCGTTCACACTGACGTATGAGAAAACAGCGGTTCACGTCACGTCAGGTCTCGTGTTTTTAGCAACCCACCATTCATGGCGACGTACGTCAGCATGAACAGCCTTTACACGCACACGCAGCCACTTCACCTTTGCTTGCATGCAAACACCGTGTGTGTGTGTGTGTGTACGACCGTGCGAACAACACAGTACACATCGTGTTTCAGAACGCGTCGCCCAGTCCCAAATCGTCCACCCCACCCTTTTCTTTCTTCTGCTGCGACTCATACCAGGTCTTTCGTATCGTTCGGTTCCATTTCGTCGTCGCCCTCGTCATACATCTGTTTCATCAGCGACATCAGACCGGCTTGCGGGTCAGACGAATCGCTCAGTTTCGGCTTGCTGGAAATACGCAGAAATCGAATTTACATTTCAATGATGTTACTGCAGCAAATCAACCAAGCTCAAGCCGCTTGGAGGGTCCCTGTATTGCGGCCTGACTAAGATCGGATACGGAAGAGGGCTGGTCTCTGGAGTGACGTGCCGCTCTCGAATAAAACCCAACAGTTGACTTTTTGATCACATCTGTTGCGTTGCGACTTAAGTGAATGGTGTGAAAGACAAAAGCACCATTGAACTACACAATGATACGAACAAACAATGAATAAGCAAACGATGCGATGGCACATAATAACGATAATAAAATGGCTAGCACAAGTTCAAACTGCAACTGCCATCTGTTGGTCACTTACTTGGCCTCCTTGGCGGCCTTGAGCGTTTTCTCAACAGCAGTCACGTGATCCCAGTGTTTTCCGTCCGTTTCCTTCTTCAGCATCACCAGCACGCTGTCAGACTTGACCTGCAATTGTGAATACAGTGAATACACCCCGTTGATGAAAAAACGATGAAATCTGTTGAGCTTGTCCGAAACATTTCTTAACT
>JASANC010005450.1:0-12705 GCA_030248135.1 Theristus sp. LFF4_11
AAGTAGCTAAGATCAGAAAGCCACTTTATGAAAAAAGTCAGCCAGCACTGCTCAATATTTGCAGTCGAATGAAAATGGAAGATTTTGCAGTCATAGCTTTGTCTGTGTTGGATCTCACGACGACTTTTGTCTTATTTTAGGTACCAGCCGCAGCGGGTGCATCTGGGCTACTATTGTTATAGGGAGGAGTCTTACGGCGAGGCCGCCGTGTGGCGTACCGTGCACCATCTGATGCACACGCTCGGCTTTGCACATGAGCACGTCCGAACTGACCGGGACGATTACGTCCGCGTGAACTGGGACAATATTCTTGTAAGCGAATGGCTTGCCGCGAATATTTTGCTTGTGAACGCATTTTCTGTGTCTTGTGTTTCAGCAAGTCAATTAAGCTTCTGAAGCTTCAAGTGAGAAACCCTGAACAAGCTTCTGAAAACCAATATCTTAAAATTTTAAAAAGTCATCTGGCTAATATATGCAACTAGCTGATTGGTCATTGCACACACACACATGTATCAACTGCCGTGCGTGAAACCAACCAATCAGCTAGTTGTATGATATATACTATTTACATACATAGCCAGATGGACTGTAGTATCACACGGAGAAATTTGACTGGTGAAACATTTTGTTCAGCTGTCGTGTGAATTTAGGCTCAGTAACTTTTTGATTAGTGGGGAACAACAGGAGGTTGTTCAATCAAAACCTTCACGACACCCGGTCTTTCAGCTTTACAACCGAAAACCTATGATACCAATTCAAAAGAAGTAACACAATTGCAGGAGTACGATAAAGTGAACTACGAAATCGTAGACGAGTCAAGCACAACTACGCTCGGTTTGCCGTACGATTACGATTCACTGTTGCATGGTCCGACGCACGATCGCAGGTCGAAACGACTAGCAGATCCAGTGCTGACGCCAATCAAGGACACGAACGGCGTCACGCTTGGTCACACCAATCATCTGAGCAAGTTGGACAAAGTGAGAATCAATCGACTCTATCAGTGTCCGACGAACAGAGGCACAGGTGCGTGTGGAAATGTCACTGTGTTGAACACAGTCGGCATACTTTGTTGAGTTCGTTTGTGTTGCAAGTGTTAAATATAAAGTCCATGTTTTGCAGTTCCCAGTTTGCACCATTGTTCGCAAGGCAGATAAACCACAAGAAATTAACCAAAAGTACAATCAGCCACAGCGAATAGCAAAACTGGAAGCGTGGTTGCATGCATCTTCAGACCATGACCTACGGAATGGCCGTTTAAACATGGCAGCTTTTTTCAGTGTGCAAAGAGAGCGCGAAATTTGAATGATTAAAAAAGACCTTCAGAAAAACCAATTGCGTGTCAAATTTGACGTGTTTCTTGCAATAATTTGATTATTCGTGCTATTCTGTTTATTCTTTTACCATTGGACACACGTTTAGCAAATATCTTGGCATTTTTGAGAATTGAAACTCCTTGTCTGGAACTAATCTCGCCTTGATTGAGAAAACAAGGACTGCCTTATTTATTCGGCCATGCTGTACAGCTAAAATCTCTTTGTCACATACATAGAGTGTGTGTAAATGTTTTTAGGCGGCTGTGTGTATTCGAGCTGGAGTACCTGGAGCAGCTGCACTCGCACCTGTGGCGTTGGCAAGCGCACCCGACGACGTCAGCTGCTTCGCGGCAGCGCTTCGTGCTTGACGCCATTCAAGGAAGTGGAGCCTTGCTCATCGAAAACGTGTGAACCGACTGTCAAGAAAGGCACACTAGTTTTTAAAACCGAAAAAAAGGGGTATGGGGGGGGGTGGGGGGGGGGGGGGGGATATAAAAAAAGAGTAGTATACGAATTTAACAGTGGGTGGCACTGAGGGGGGGGGGGGGGGGATTATTTGTGGGGGGGGGGGATTATTTGGAAACTGGTCGGGGGTGGGGGTTTTTTGTTGGGGGGGGGGAGGATTAATGGTGGGGTTGGTTTAATGGGGGTAATACGGTAACTGAATTGACATGCTTTTTTAGAGTAGGTCAATATTTGTAACAATGTTATTTGATTACAAATTGCGCTAACGTTTTATAACTGATGATGAGGAAAACGTTCTCTCACCGCCTTTCAGAGCAGGTCAAAATTGGCAACAATGTTAATTGTTTAAAAACAAGAAAAAGGTTCTCTTAAAGGCCCATTTATACCTGACATATACAGACGGACGTCGACGTACGTCAGGTATGAACGGTAGCATGCGATAACACGAGACCTGACGTGACGTGACGAGCCGCACCTGCATAAGACTGTATCTGTACAATCGAACTGTAAATTATAGGGAATCAGCTGATTGCCTGGTGATCACGTGCATGCTTTCTGTGCAAACGAAACTCCGCCCCCACAGCAACTTCTGCACAGAAAACATGCATCACTTGATCACCAACGACTACGCTGATTCACTATAATTTAGAGTTCGACTGTAGTATGCTAAAACACGTGACGTGACGTGACGTGACGTGCAGTGCCGTGCAGTGCCGTGCCGTGCCATGTGCGCTTGCGCCTCGCCTTTAACGTCTTTAACGCATTCACTGCGTTAAATGTATGGCTATGGGGACTTTGGTTTCTTTGTTTTAGCCGTACCTTTCTTGCTTTCCAGAAACGACCGAAGTCAAGAAATACATCTTCTGCACCGCCGGCTTTTTTCGCTGCGACAGCGGTGAGTGCATCAAGGCAAAGTACGAGTGTGATGGCACTGACCACTGTGCCGACCGCAGTGACGAATACTGGGGACGGTGTGCCACTGTGCCGCGGCCGGGGGCGCTCGATTCACTTGATGAAGGTGAATTTCAACAAAAACAGGCAGACGTTGGAAGTTGAATGTTGTGTTTCTTGAAGATGCCATCATATTCCTTCGCAGCAGTTTCAAACTGTTATGGTCGCCGTGTGCTGAATCCGACTGGAGTGAAAAAATGTTGCGGTATCAGACCTGTGCCGAGCGATTTCAGTTGCTGTCAGGTGCAGTAAAAATTGTTATTCACACTTGAAGTCTGCTGTTGAACTGAAATACTGCAAAATTGCAAAGCTTACCGTTTTGGTGTCATCGTAACATCACAGGGTGTTTTTAAAATTAAAAAAAACGTAAAAAAATTTCGTAACTACTGCTGCAATGTTGTTTCCTTCTGCAACTGAAAAAGTGTTTATGTTCAAACAAACTTCTACGTGATTGCAAAATATGAGTGGCATATTGCATACGATTGAAACTTCGAGTGGTTGAACAAAATACATTATATTTATATCGTGTCTATCACATCGAACGGTCTTGGTCTTTGAAAAAAATCCCCACAACAACATCTTTGATTTGTTGTCTACGGGACAATTTTCTCTGACGGTCATTTTGTCAAACTAAAATACTGTAAATTGAGAGTTGTATGTAGTTGGCAGGCTACTAGCTGTGTTTTCTAAACCTCAGGCATTGTCAATGTTTGTTTTATTTCGTTTGTAAGTTGTACAAAAGGGGAATTTTTTCCAGGGACGACTAGCACATCTTCCGCCTGGGATACAGCACCATGAAGACGAAAACGGCAGCTGTTGTCACCTAACACCGTACAATAGGAACACGCATACATGCTGTGAATTCAAAGGCCACCTGTGGCTGAGCAAGCTGCCGAGCGGCATCACACGCGGCGTGAACGATGACGAGTTAAGGTGCTGCGGTAAAACAGCCTTCAATTTCAACACGCATGCATGCTGCATGCACGAAGGTGAAGGATGGGTGAGCAAGCTGCCGAGCGGCATCACACGCGGCGTGAACGATGACGAGGCGAAGTGCTGCGGTAAAACAGCCTACAATAAGAACACGCATGCATGCTGCCTGTACGAAGGTGAACAATGGGTGTCACCATTGCCACCTGGAATAATTCACGGTGTGAACGACGTGAATGCAAGATGCTGCAACAAAACAGCATTCAACTCAGCAACACACGTCTGCTGCAGCGGTCAAGTGCTGCCGTTGCCCGAAGGTGCACCGGTGATCCCTGAACGTCCGTTTTGCTGTGACGGACAACCGTACAATCCGTTGAGTCACGTCTGCTGCAAGGACACCCTGAATCGCTGGCCGAATGGCACATCATTGGCTGACTACGGTGTGAGTGTGTACTGCTGCGGCAATCAGGTGTACAACGAGATCACGCACACTTGCTGCGACGGGCGCGTCACTCTCGTTGGTGCAGATGGAATGCATTGCTGTGGAGAAGTTAGATACGATCCGTCGACACAAGGGTGCTGCTTGGATGAAGAAGATGGAAGTAACGCCGTGTTGTTCTCACTCGCGCCTGGTGTCACACATGCTATGCGGCATCGCGACAGAGGCGCCGGATGCTGTAAAATTAAAAATAAAGCAGTTGGAGTTAATTCGAACACTCACAGCTGTTGTGAAAAGTGAGCCATTTTTTGCTTTGCTTTGGTTTTTTTGAGTAACGAACCTCTTTTTCTCCGAATCTTTGTTAAAAGGACTAGAATGTGGTGGACACAGTTTTACATCAGGTTACATGGTGCGCAAAAAAACATGTATTGATAATTGATTTATTGAAATGCGGCTCTCGTTCTCGTTACCATAACAAGATTGTGGTCTGTTCACACTCTCTCCCGCAATTAAGTTGCTTAAAGTTTCAGCTAAAAATATTGATTCACTTTCACATTCACACCATCAGGATTCAGGAAATATAACATTCTTTCAAAATGAATCTTTGGCTTAAACGTCGACAGATCTAAAACACCATCTTTATTTGAACATGGAAATAACAGCTTTAAGATAGGCTTTTTGAGTCGACCGACCCGGCCTCCACTGTTACGGCACACACACCCACACAGCTATTGCATTCTATTACATCACACAGCTATTGCATTGTATTACATCATTATGGTGCAATCAAACCTATATAATTTCATTCATGCATTCATTCATGACACTCATTCATTCATTTTTTTGTTCGTCCATCCGATCCTTTAAAATGTTCATATTCAACCGTGGCGTCGCACCTGTTCGTATGGTTATAGGAACCATAGTGTAACATTATAACCATAGCGTAACATTGGTGCCATAGCGTAACACCACACCTCTAGGCACAATTTTAAAAAAGTTTTCAAATTCAGTCAAATTTAAGACCAATCAAACCGCCTTGATGCCCTGAGATTGAAAATCATATTTTTAGTCTAATCCAAACTTTCCTTATGTTTCAAAATTAGGAAAAACCTAATTTTCGACCCCCTTGTAGTAAACCTGCTCTAGCTCGCTTCTGCTTGAAGCTATTAACAAAAATCAAACACCAATCGATTCCCTTTGTATTAGCGCACATTTTTCGCTACTATACTACAGGGTGAAAACGTTTTTTCATGCTTTGTATTTATAAAAAACTGCAGAGGTTGGTGGTTTTTCACGTTTTTCAATACTTTAGAAGCGTTTGTGGGGTATAGTTTTAGGTAATTCTGAAAGATCTGCGAAAAATGTATATAATTATAAAATTTCAGTTTCATAAAGCGTTGCCGGGACTCACACGATACAAAACAAAATGGCTTGTCGCATGCGTTTTTGGTCAATATGCCGCATGCAGGGTGTTTCCTCCCACCCCCAATTTTTTTGGGGCCACCTCAGGTGCTGCAACCGTGACTAAAAATGGGTTTTCGGGTACGCTGCGTTAAAAAATCTTATTTAGAATTTTGCCCGACGTTTCTACTGTGCCCTAAACGCGTATGCCATGGGGATCAAGAGGGAAATTTCCTTAAAAATTAAATTTAAATAAAAAGCGCGTCACAAGGCACCTGAAATTTTGTTACAAATACAAATCGAGGTCTCTGAGTCCGCATATAATGTTTATTTTGCTATACGGATTACTCCGCACCCTAAAAACGGTTTCTGTGAGGACGGAAAGGGAAAAAATTTGAAAAAATCGGAAACTAGTCAAAAAATATATGAAAACTGTGCCGTAAATACAAATCAAGGTTGCTGAGTCCGAATATAATGTTTATTTTGCTATACGAATTACTCCGCACCCTAGAAGCAGTTTCTATGGGGACAGAAGGGGAAAAAATTAAACAAATCGGAAACTAGTCAAAAAAATTTGAAACTGCCGTAAATACAAACCGAACTGAGTTCGAATATAATGTTTATTTTGCCATGCGAATTATTTCTCACCCTAAAAACGGCCTTTATTGGGACGGAAAAGGAAAAATTTAAAAAATCGAAACTAGTTAAAAAAATCTGAAAACTATGCCACAAACACAAACCGAGATTGCTGAGTTCGAATATGATGTTTTTATTTTGCCTTACAGTTTACTACGCACCCTAAAAACAGCTTCTATAGGGACGAAAAGGGAGAAATCTGAAGAAAATCGGAAACTAGTCAAAAGAATCCGTATAGCAAAATGTACATCATATTCGGACTCAGCGACATCGATTCAGATTTTTTTGGCTAGTTTTTGGATTTTTTCAATTTTCTCCCTTTTCATCCTTGTAAAAACTATTTTTAGGGTGCGGAGCAATCCGCATAGCAAAATGAACAGCATACTCGGACTGAGCGACCTTGATTTCTATTTATGGCAGTTTTCAGATTTTTTGACTAGTTTCCGATTTTTTTCAGATTTCTCCTTTTTCGTCCTTATAGAGATTGTTTTAGGGTGCGGGGTAATCCGTATAGCCAAATAAGCATTATATTCGGACTGAGCGACCTTGATTTCTATTCATGGCACAGTTTTCAGATTTTTTGACTAGTTTCCGATTTTTTTCGGATTTCTCCCTTTTCGTCCCTATAAAAACTGTTTTTAGGGTGTGTAGTATTTCGTATAGCAAAATAAACATTATATTCGAACTCAGCGTCCTCGATTTGTATTTACGGCGTAGTTTCCAGATTTTTTGACTAGTTTCCGATTTTTTTAATTTTTTCCCCTTCTGTCCCCATAGAAGCTGCTTTTAGGGTGCGGAGTAATCCGTATGGCAAAATAAACATCATATTCGGACTCAGCAACCTTGATTTGTATTTACGACACAGTTTTCATATATTTTTTGACTAGTTTACGATTTTTTCAATTTTTTTCCTTTTCGTCCCCATAGAGATTGTTTTTAGGGTGCGGAGTAATCCGTATAGCAAAATAAACATTATATGAGGACTCAGCGACCTCGATTTGTATTTGTAACAGGATTTCAGGTGCCTTGTGACGCGCTTTTTATTTAAATTTAATTTTTAAGGAAATTTCCCTCCTGATCGCTATGGCATACGCGTTTAGGGCACAGTAGAAACGTCGGGCAAAATTCTAAATAAGATTTTTGAACTCAGCGTACCCGAAAACCCATCTTTAGTCGCGGTTGCAGCACCTGAGATGGCCCCCAAAAAAATGGGGGGTGGGAGGAAACACCCTGCATGCGGCATATTGACCAAAAACGCATGCGACAAGCCATTTTGTTTTGTATCGTGTGAGTCCCGGCGACGCTTTATGAAGCTGAAATTTTACATCTATATACATTTTTTGCAGATTTTTCAGAATTACCTAGAAACTATACCCCACAAACGTTTTTAAAGTGCCGAAAAACGTGAAAAACCACCAACCTCTGCAGTTTTTTATAAATACAGAGCATGAAAAAACGTTTTCAACCTACAGTATAACAGCGAAAAATGTGCGCGAATACAAAGGGAATAGATTGGTGTTTGATTTTGGTTAATAGTTCCAAGCAGAAGCGAGCTAGAGCAGTTTTACTACAGGGGGTCGAAAATTAGGGTTTTCCTAATTTTGAAGCATAAAGAAAGCTTGAATTAGGATAAAAATTAGGAAAGCTTGAACTCAGGGCATCAAGGCGGTTCGAATGGTCTTAAATTTGACTGAATTTGAGAACTTTTTTGAAATTGTGCCTAGAGGTGTGGAGGCCGGGTCGGTCGACTCAAAAAGCCTATCTTAAATGTTGATTTGGCATGTTCATGCAGAGTGTACATAGCGCTCAGACGCGTTCAAAAACGCGAAAAAATTGTGTTCCAAAATTTGCAAAATAAAGTTGAACAAATAAGAAAGTAATATCGCAAGTTCTAAGTTTTTTAGAAGCTGCTCAATATCTTGCACAGGTGATAAGGACGAGCAAATTAAAATCGCGCATGTTTTCCTGCACAAACACACGCGTCGCAGAAAAAGCCACTGATTTTGACGTTGAAACAGTAGTGCTTCGTACTTGCGTCAAATGAAGAATTTCTTGAGCACACTTGACACTTGAGCAAATTCTTTTTTCACACAAAAATAACAGCGTTGTTTTTTACAGTGCAATTGTACCGCTGCATCCCAGCCTGACGAATGCTTACGACGTTGAATCGGGCTGCTGCAGGAACAGTTCCATGAACACAAGAACACAACGTTGTTGCGCCGATGGGAACATTGTGCCGTATAATAATGTGTGCCCGTGATCGTTGAAAGTGATGTGTGTTTGTGGTGAAAACCAAGCTACCGCCAGAAGTAACAGTGAGTGATCATTGCAACAAAATTTTGAAACGCAGTTTTTTCATGACAAGCTTGTTTGTACTAGTGCGTAATGCATATGTACAGTGCGCCATGGACTTCTGTTTTAACCGACATGGTCTTCTGTTTTAACACTGTACGTTGTTTTCTTTTTTGTCATTTTCAGCAACTGTTATCGACATTACAATTGGTCTGCTGAAGTACTTTATTCCCAATGACACTTTGCGACACATTTCATGATTTATAATTTTAGTCGTTCAAGATGTTCAAATATTCTTTCTTCTCTTTGAAAAAATACGTGTGGTGTTGGTGAAATGATCTTCTTATAAAATTTGTAAAATCAAAAAAGGTTCAAAACAAACGCAACTAACTTAGGACTAAAAAAATATCGTTGCATAAAGCCATATAATTTCAACGGCAAGCTGTAAGCACGATGCAGACATCAAAACGCATGAAAAACTGCCGACACAAAGGTAAACTGGGAACAAAAACGTTCTATTCAAATTACTCATGCTACAAAACTTTGCATTGTAACAATTTTAAAGTCTTCTCGATCACATTTGCGGCTGTTGAAACAGATTCAAGTGCTGCATCGTCTGCTCCGGCATGTGCAGTGCACTGTAGTACTGCGGTTGTTGTGGCAACTGTTGACCGATGTTCACTTGTTGTTGCGTTTGCGCGAGTTGCTGTTGCTGTTGCAGTGTTTGCAGTGGTTGGTGTTGTGTGCCCACGGCGACCACCGGCTGTGAGTGTCCCACAGCGGCCAACGAAACCGGCGGCACACCAGTCGGTGGCATCGCGGCCGCACTCGGATGCTGATAGCGAGCGGCGTGCTGCACGTTCTGCGCCTGCACTTGGAACTGCTCGTACAGTATCCCGGAGTGGCCGACGCCGTACAGAGCAGCACCGTGCGGCGGAGGCCGCGACCAGTCGAGTCCGGTCGGCACGAAATGACCTGCCGTTGTGACCTGTGCCGCCGCAGCGGCCGTCGTCGGCACTGATCCGGCACGTGACGCCTGCACGACAGGCACCGGCGTCGCCTGCACCAGCATCGGCGCGTTGCCGACCGCTGCCGTGCAGGCCAACGTCGCAGTCGTGTCGTTCGAGTCGGCGTTTTGGTTGTTGGCGATGGCGACTTGGTGGTGACTTGGATTGGTGTTGCCGGTTGCTGCGGTGCTGGCGGCTGTTGTGGCCGAGTGACTCGGAGTGTTCACAGTCGCCATTGGCGCGTTGTTGCTGACGTCAGGTGCCGATTGTTGTCGTTGCGAGACCTTTCGCTTCTTCGTCGAGCGATTCGCGGCGGCCATGTGACGATCGCGCTCCTGACAGATAAGCAGGGTGACATCGCAAAAAATAAAATCTTATTCTTTTCCTATTCCGACGCCATCCGGATTCCTAATTCTATCTCAACCCTGTTTAGAATTCCAATCCTATCCAAACCTATTCCGATCCTACATGTACTTGCAATCCTAATCCTATACCTATCCCATGCATATCCTGTTCCTATCCTAATCCAATTCCTATCCTACTCCTATATAACCTAATCCTATTCCAATCGTATTTTAGGATTAGGATTGCAAATATCATTGGAATAGGATTGGGATAGGATTATGATTCCACATAGGATTGGAATAGGATTAGGAATCCGAATCGCGTAGTATCAGGAAAGGAATAGGATTTCATTTATTGAATGATTGAACAATCGTGATCAGAGTCGTAAAAACATTGATGAAGAAAAAAATACGCGCGTTCGTAATCAGTTAGAAGGATGACCACGACGCAAACTTCATACGCAAGCATTGTTCGATTCGTTTGTTTCTATATTATCGCTTCATCTCACACACTGACCCCTAACGCCAATCGTTTGCCCTTCTTGCCGTGTATCATCCACGCCCTCCTCTGTTGCACGAACGAAATGAACGCAGCCTTGACGTCGTCCATCAGTCGCGCGTTGTCGGCGTAGCGTTGCGCGAGTGCAACATCAGCCAGCTGGTAGATCGCGTCCGTGTTCATCGTCTCGATTGACTCTGATGACGCGCGGATTTTGTGCTTCAGTTCTCTGAAATCAAACGAATCAACGGTGAAAGTCGATTTGGCGGTCACGAAATTAATAAGAGGAAATATTAGTAAATTCTCTTATTCCTCCAATTTCGATTGGCATTCGAAACATGCAACAAACCAAAGCTATCCCTCCAAACTCGCCTATAAAGCTGTTCAGCGCCAACTTTCGCGTCGTCACACGACTCGGGCGACTCTTCGAAGCAGAAATGATCGTAATCAGGCAGGTCAGGATTGCCGAGCCAGGTGTTGTGGTGGATTTTGATGTACTGAATTGGTCGAAAAGTGCCTGCGAAACACAACATACACAAATATCAAGGAATACAGATGTCAAGAAAAAATAAAGGTCTCCGTTTGATACGCTGTTCTCGCAGTTTTATCGGAGTTGCTGCGGTTCGCGAAATAAAATGAAATGAAATGAGATGAAAATGTCAGTTGAAATGCGGAAAAATCCGCACCATAAAAAAGACACTAACCATTGGCCCTTTTCTCGCGTCTGCCGGTGAGGAAGCAACCGTGGCAGCGGACAACAAACATGCTCTTGTCTTTTTCGTACTGTTTGGTGATGTCAAATTGAAACGTGATCCCTGGTCGAACGGTGCTCTTGAACAAAGCAACTGGTTTCAGTCCCATCGTCGAAGTGCCCCAGATCACTGGACCGTAATTCTTCGTAACCCTGCAGTGGAGAAATTGAGAAAACGTTTGCTTGTTTCACTATTTCACTTTTGAACCTGTGCGAATTTAGGACGCTATGGAAACCACAGTTGAAAAAGGTACATTTACAAATGTACACCACATTTGTCCTACCCTCGCATGTAATAAATATAAAGCTAAACAAACCCGAGCATGGCTTCGCTTTTTGCAGCCACGTATTCCGGGTCGAACGAAAAGTCAAAATCGTCGTCCGAATCTCGACCCGTGAACCATGACAACCCGTCTAAACCCTGAGCTTCCGTGTTCTGATAGGCGCTGTTTGTCTGGAAATGATGACAATTGATTAGACACGCTGGTTTGGCCTCAAAGTTGAACGAACGAATGTCACAGTTTTACACACCTGGAATGCTACATGCAGCAAAAGAAATTTTTGGGGGCGCTGATTAGTAGCAAAAAGTGACCGTGCAAAACAGGGCCATTTTTAGGTATCAGCCAACCCGAGCAAACCTATTTACGGCGTCTTTTTCAGTAAGATCCTCTCCTCACCGCTTCCTGTTTCTTCATAAACTCGCTGTAGGACTTTCGCGCGCGAGACGCCTTGAACTCTGCCTGAACGCGTGCCTTCAGGTCCGGATCGTCCTTGAATCGATTCTCAATCTCCTCCTTTGTGATCGCCACCGCTTCGCACGGCCGACATGGCTGCAGACGCAGCATTTCGGCGACTTCCCTGGGAAGTTATGCTTTTTTGGGTCGTTGATAAAAATCACAAGTCAAACTTGTTGACCTTTATTTTAAACAAAGTCTGAACTAACTTTTTCCCGCAAATCAGAATGAGATTTATTTGCTAGTTTACGACAAATTATACATACAACAGAAAATGCGTATTAAAATATGCATTTCCCTGCTTGTCTAGTAAAAAATCAGTTCAGAACGTTTTATAATATGAAAAAGGAACACGGATTTGTATATTTTTTCGTAAAATAGCATCCATGTATTTTTCCTGAAATCCCGGTCCACAAAAACAAAAAAGAACGCTAAAAAGCGGAGCGCGCAGATCTTGGAGCCTGCAACGGTTCAACTGATGACCTGCATCACAGTTTAAGGCCCGTTCATGCTGACGTATGCGTATACGGCACGGCACGTCATACGTGTTGTGTTTTAGCGTTCATGCAGACGTATGTACGGTATGTACGGAATGGCACTGCAGGCTACATAGGTCTCGTGTTATTGCATATCTTACCGCAAAACACCTTACCGTCGTACTTGCATCGACTGAACCTTTGCCTCGTCAACTGAGTCAGGCATCAAGTCGACGCAGAAATGCAGCGGATAGTCGGGATTATGAATCCAGCGGTTGTTGACGATTTTCAGACAAGGCACTGGCCGCGTAGCTTCACCTGCGATGAAGCATCGTGTATTTGTATTTACGTGCAGATTGGTTGTGATTGCATCGGCCAACATGATGAACTCAATCAACAGGCTCGTGTCGAAACTAAACATTTTTTGTAACTGCTTGGATCTACTGTGCACGTGCATCTTGAAT